>NBZC01000040.1:0-112482 GCA_002245345.1 Scheffersomyces stambukii
AGGTGTGGTACACGGCTCCCCTCCACCGCGATGGCCGCGTCGTCGCCTACCCCGTCGCCGTCGTCCTCGTCTATCGCATTGGGGTGCTCGGTGGCGGTGGTGTCGCTGGCAGTGCAGTCGTTGGGAATCACCCTCCAGCGCAAGTCCCACTTGCTCCTCCCCCCCGGCGCCGCCTTGCGCCCGGGCGCCGCTCCCCAGCACCACCACCAGCGGCGCAAGCGCAACATGTGGCTCTTTGGCTTTGTGCTCTTCATCGTCGCCAACATCTTGGGGTCCATCATCCAGATCACCACCTTGCCGTTGATTGTGCTCTCGCCCCTCCAGTCCATCGGACTCATCTTCAACTCCGTGCTCAGCGGGTTGCTTTTGCCCGGCGACGGCTTCTCGCGCAAGCTCTGGACGGGCACGGGCATCATCGCCGCCGGGGCGTTTGTCATTGCCTACTTTGGCGCCGTGGCCCCCGAGGTTGAGCCCGTGCCCCCGCCCGACGCCATCGCCCGTTTCCACCACATTGTCGCCAAGTTGGCGTCGCCGGCGTTTCTGGCGTGGTTTGCCGGCACCTTTGTCGCCATGGCGGCGTTGTTGGCAGTGAACCAGGGGTTCTTGCGGCCCGCGGGCCCCCGAGACAGCGGCACCATCACCCGCAACCACGTTGTCATCAGCGGCAGCCGCCGCCGCCTTTGGAAGGGGGTCAACTACGGCATCATCAGCGGCACCCTCACCGCGCACACCTTTCTCTTTGCCAAGTCGCTTCTTGACGTGGTGGTGGACACCATTGTCAACGACGGCCGCTTTCTCCCCGTGACCACGGCGTTGCCGTACGTGTTGCTTGCGGCCATGCTCGCCATTGTCGGCCTCCAGTTGACGGCGTTCAACTTGGGGTTGGCCCACATGTCCACCGCCATCCTTTACCCCCTCTGCTTTTTGGTGTACAACATGGTCAATTTGGTGAACGACTTGGTGTTCAACCGGTTGTTGTCGAGCGGGCGCATGACGGGGGGCCAGCTCGCGTGGGTGGTGGTAGGTCTTTTGGCGGTGTTGGGCGGGGTGGTGACCCTCTCGTGGGACAGTGCGTTTGGCGGCCAGGACCAAGGGTCCCACGACGATGGCCAGGGCCCCGACCTCATGGCCATGAAGTTTCCCTACCTAGACCAGACCCCCCATTATGACTTGGATGACACGTGTGTGTTGTTGGCGCCCGACGCCAGCAAGAGCTACGGCAGTGCTGCCAGCGATAGTGACACGATGGGAGACGACTATCGACGACAGTCGATGCCAGGAGCGAGTGAGCACCAAGGAGAGGTGGAGGTTCAATGTCGGAGCAGTGCCGATGACGCCCATACGGAAATAGACGGCGACGAAGCCCCGGGAGAGGCTGGGCATGTGTCGTTTATGTCCACCGACAGCGGCAAGCGACGGCTCACGTTTGAGCAGACCCAGCTTCTCAGCCTGTTGCAGAAGTAGACGTTTGTACGAGATGTACGATGGAAGGTTAGAGTTGAGTGTAGGTCCAAGTGTAAGACGAAGAGTTTGGGATGAAGAGGTATGACACGAAACGGTAGGGACCAGAGGTAAAGGACAGAGAGGAAGAGCAAGTAGAGAAGTGGTATTGGAGCAAGCCCTTTTACCATGATGCGGGACGGTTGCACCGCGCTGAAGGTTCGTAGTCGGGCATTCACATTGAGGATCTGGATCGTTCATCAAGGTTACATTCACCGTTTGACGTTCATTCATCGTTGACTGCTTCATTCATCATTGTGATTTGGGCCATTCAAAGATGATGGTGATCGTGGTACCTAGAACCTGAATCAGCGATGCATTCGCTTCTATGAGGTTGCGTATTGAGCGTCTACTTCGAAACAGCACAATGTATTCTGAAACACAATGCTACACGCTCTACAACGATTCGAAACACCGCATCGTCGAATAACCGCATCGTGGAATCACCGTATCATCGAAACACCACTGTAACACCTCGAAGCACCGTATCATCCAAACACCGTATCATCGTATCATCGAACCACTGTAACACCTCGAAACACCGTATCATCGAATCACTATATCTTCACCATAACATCAAAACCCCACTGTAACACCTCGAAGCACAACCTCTACAATCCCCAAACTCTTGCTTTCTAATCGCTGCCATGACAATCGCCACTACCCCGTTTCTTCGCTCCGGTCCCAACTATTTCTCTTCCCCATCTCTGCAATCTCCCTGCAATCTTTGCTAAAACAATCTACAATCTCTACATCACCTCGAGCCCGACATCTACAATCGCTACACCGTCACATCACTACACCCTGGCTGCCTCTCCTCGACCTCTCACCAATCCTCTGTCTCGCACGCCCTCGTCCCGTCCCGTGACCTTCCGTCGTTCGTGTAGACCCCAGGCCCCATCTGCATATAGACACGGGCTGGCATCGTCTCCGCCGTCTGCGCTTGATCTGGTGATTCTGCCCCACCAATTTTTTACCCAGCTACTTGTGCTCATCACCCCGTCTCCGCCGTGGTTGTGTGCGCACTTTCGCCGTCTCCGTTGCCAGCATCGCCGTCGACATTTTCGTCGTCCGCCAACCGTACTTCGCTGTACCCATCGACACTGCATCCGCACTCCGTCGGCACTCCATCGGCACTCATCCGTTCCGTCGATACCACATCCATACACTCCATCCTTCCACCCCACACCCATCCACCATCCCTCACATCCACTTCCCCCCACACTTCCCTCCCTCGATCCACCGTCAAGCACACCATCCATTGCGCGAGCATCCGTAGACGGCATTGATCTGCAGCATCGTCAGCCCCGTTAACCGGTAGTCAACTTCGTGCTTCTGTCGTCAAGTTTCGCTTCGTCATTCGTCACGACCAGCCCTGGGATCGCAGCACCAGCTACAAGTAGAGCCACCATCGCACAGTTCTCGGTCCTGCCTTCGCATCAAGATCGTCATCTGGGATTGTAGGATTCGCCACTCATCGCTCTCCTTCTGATCGTTCCCATACGTCATACTACATCCACTGCACATCCACTGCACATCCATCGCCATTCATCGCCATCCATCGCCGTCCATCGCACTCCGTCCATCGTACTGCGTCCTTCATCGCAACACAAACTTCGTTCTTCATACATCCTACATCCTACATACACCCTACGCACTCCTCGCAGCATCGTCGATACTCGTCCACTGACCAGCATCAACAACCGTCATCATCCATAGACTGCGCATCCATCCCTTGCGCACACAAATTATAGACAGTGTTTGCCATCTACTCGCATCGCTACGCATAACCCCCCTAACCCTCATCACCAACCCCTATCCCTACCCCACTACACCACTACCCTACTGAATCCTCCACCCACATGTCCCCATCACCATGAGCTCCACCTCCGTCTACAAACGCACCGAGGTCATTGGCCGAGGCAAGTTCGGGGTGGTGTACAAAGGCTACCACAAGCAAACAAAACAGGTGGTGGCAATCAAGGTCCTCAACCTCGACACCGAGGAGGACGAGGTGCAAGACGTGCAGCAGGAGATCCAGTTCTTGGCCGAGTTGAAGAACGTGTCCAACGTCACCCACTACTACGGATCCATCCTCCACGACACCAAGCTCTGGATCATCATGGACTACTGCGCCGGAGGCTCCTTGCGCACGTTGTTGAAGCCAGGGGTGTTGGAGGAACGCCACATTGGTGTCATTGTCCGCGAGCTCTTGGTGGCCCTCAGCGGCGTGCACAAGTTGGGGGTCATCCACCGCGACTTGAAGGCCGCCAACGTGTTGATCACCAAGGACGGCAACGTGCAGTTGTGTGACTTTGGTGTCGCTGCCAAGATCACCGCCAACGCCGTCAAGCGCACCACCATGGCCGGAACCCCCTACTGGATGGCCCCCGAGGTCATCCGCACGGGCGACACCTACAACAGCAAGGCCGACATCTGGTCCTTGGGCATCACCGTGTACGAGATTGCCACGGGCAACCCCCCGTACTGCGACAAGGACGCCCTGTGGGCCATGCAGTTGATCTCCAAGCTGACCCCGCCCCGGTTGGAGGGCCGCGAGTTCTCGCCGGCGTTGAAGGAATGCATCGCCTTGTGCCTCGACGAAAACCCCGACGAACGGCCCACCGCCGACGACTTGGTCAAGTGCCGCTTGGTCAAGCTCTACAAGAACCACCCGCGACTGGTGCTCAAGGAGGTGGTATCGCGGTACCTCGTGTGGCGTGACCGCCACGCCTCCCGCGACTCGGTGGTGGTGCCCCTCCGCGACGACGCCGACATCGATAGGGACGACGCCCCCGACCAGGGCCAGCCCCTCGACCCGGACGCCTCCGCCTCCCACATCCACGTCAAATGGGACTTTG
The DNA here is from genome assembly GCA_002245345.1 of Scheffersomyces stambukii. Lineage (NCBI taxonomy): Eukaryota > Fungi > Ascomycota > Pichiomycetes > Serinales > Debaryomycetaceae > Scheffersomyces > Scheffersomyces stambukii. The sequence goes on from NBZC01000040.1 coordinate 4,362, forward strand.
ACTCCTTGAGCAGCAAGGAATACATCATCGAAAACGACATCACCGTCCCTGTCGACCCCGACCGCGACCCCGACCCTGACGACCCGGCCTCCACCGACGCCTACCCCACCTTGCCCACCTTGAAGGCCGCCTCCACCGTGGCCCGTAACCACAGCACCCTCGCCTTGACCCTGATGCAGCCGTCGTCCGCCGTCAACCCCTCGCGCCCACCCGCCACCTCCTCCATCCCCAAGTCGCTCCAGATGTTGTTTGAGGACACAGAGGACCCCCACAACGTGGCCGCCGTGCCATTACCCTCGGGCATCGCCGCTCACGACCGCATGGAGTCTCCCACCATCGAGATCCCGGACATGGACGCCTTATCGAGCTTCCCAACCACCACTTCCTCCTCCACCTCTGCCACCCTGACCCACCCGCCCCTCAACAAACCCCCGGCCTTGTACCACTCCCAATCGGCGTCGGGCACCCTCGAGCTGCGCTTCTCCTCCACCGCCACCTCCCCAGGTGACTCGCGGCCCCGCAAGAAGACCATCTCAACTACCCTTGGATCGGCTTCATCGCAGCCCTTGGCCCCACCTACACCCCACACCCCACCCTACGTCGCCTCCGCTGTCGTGCGTACCCCGTCCCCCAAACCTCCTCCTTCCGCCGGCTTGCTTTCCTCCTCCTTCTCCACCAAGTCCAACTCCCCGTCCAAGTCCATGAAGGCCCTCCAGTCCACCCACAACCCACTCTTGCAGCCCATCAACTTCAAGCTCGCGGGCACAGACGCCGAGTCTGCCCCTGCCCAGGCCCCGGCCCAGGTCCAATCCCAGACCCAGGTCCAGACCCACTCTCAGGTCCAGACTCAGACTCAGGCGCAATCCCAGCCCCAGGCTCCGCAGTTGATAACCCAGCAGTCCATGCCAGCCATCCCCGTGGCTGCGCATCAGGGTCCTTCCTTGAAAACCAAGCGCAACCGCCCGGGGTTCCACATCCAGATGCCCACCCCGTCCAACTCCGTCAACCCTCTCGCCGCATTGACCAACCCCGACAACGACAGCGCCGCTGTCAATCAGTTCGGCATCAACCCCTCCCAGGCGGCGGCCATGCCCATGACCATGACCCCCGTCACCGAACGCGAGCCTCCCACCTTTACTATCCACGGCGACGAAAGCGACGATGGTTCCCACAAACATCCGCCGCCAACGAAGGACAAGGACGCCGTCCCCGCCCAGCGGCCCCACCACAACAGCTTGCTGGCGCAGAAGAAGGCTGCCACCGCCGGCTCCTCTCACGCGGGACTCCCATTGGCCTCTGCCAGCTTGCATGTCACCAAACCTGCGGTTCCGGCTTCGTCTGCCGGTGGAGGTCCAAAATTCCCTCCCATTCCGCAGATCAATGGCGACTTTTTCATGGACTCCACCCCCAAGATCCGGCTCATCACCGAGTTGGAGTCGATGATCAAGTTGTTTGACCAGGGGCTCGAGGCCCTCGAGGACAGCCTATAGCATGTATAGCCGTTTCTCCTGTATAGTATATGTTTGGTCACGTGATGCATCAGCACGTGTATCTGATCACCAGTAAATACTCACGTGTATATAACTCGTGACCCCGCGCCGCACGCCCAAAACAGACAACATCAACACCAACCACACTTTCCACCTCCACTGGCAACCCTCCATCTACAGTCCCACAACCACCGTACCACGCCCAATACCCCCATCAGGCAACCACCACCGCCAGGAATCGAACATGGCTCCGCGAATAAGACGACGTATCACCTCGGCCAAACGAGAACAGATTGAAAAGGAGCAGGAGCAGGTGGCCAACACCATCGTCAGACCGTTCGACGTGGTCAATGGCTTGCCCGTGTCGTACAATCCGCCGCCCAGCGGCCACTACGACGAGGTGTTGAAGCAGCCTTTGACCACCCGCGACAGCGGAGTGTTTTACCGGTCGTTGATGAAGTCCCGCTGGACTTATGTGCACATTTGCCCCATGTTCAAGTTGTACTGGGTCAAGCAGAGTTCGTACGCCCGGAAGTTGGCCGAGCAGGACAAGCCGTTGCCCAAGTCAGCCAAGGACGACAATTTGACCAACCGGTTGCCGGTGTTGGGCTACGAGGTGAGTGCAAGGGATGTGATGGTCAAGTTGTGCGACGGCGCCCTCACCATGGGACCGCACATGTTTGAGGTGCGCTTCTTCATTGCCAAGGACGGAAGGCCGGAAAAGTTGCTGAAGAAGGAGCAGAAAGCGTTGGAAAGGGAGAAGCAGCAGCGTGAGCTCGAAATGCGCCAGAAGCAGCAGTTGGAGCAAGCAAACGGCAATGCAAACACAGAAGGCGCTTCGCGAGATCCGGGGGCGGAAAAGAAAGTGATTGAACAGAAGAGTGGGGGGATAGACGAAAAGGTTAAGAACGAAGTTGATGGTGGGGAAAACGCAGGGAAGGAAGCAAAGAACGGCGCAGAAAAGGGGACGGATGAAAAGAAAACAGAAAATAAAGTCAATAATGCAGATAAAGAGGATAATAAGAGCAAAGTAAGTAAAGATTCGAATGATGCAAAGGAGTCAAAAGATCAAAAAGATTCAAAGGATGCAAAGGATGCAAAGGATTCAAAGGATTCAAAGGATTCAAAGGATGCAAAGGATACAATGGATGCAAAGGATCAAAAAGAATCAAAGGACAAAAAAGAGTCTTTTTCAAATCCCGCACCAGCCTCAAATACTCCCAAGGACGCCCTTGCCCCACCACAGCAACCCAAACCATCCTCAAACCCAACCCCATCCTCCAAACCATCCACCCCCAAGCCAAAACCAGAAGATCCAAACAACATGGAGTCAATAGAGAACAAAATCATGATTGTCAATCTCAATTTCATCGCCAAAACTGACGACTCATTGAACCAGCTCATGAAAGTGGTAGCCCTGGGCAATGCCACCCCAAGTCAGATTGCAATCTTTCAAGGTTACATTAGGAGAGCACGTGAAATGCCTCCTCGTGAAGATACCCAGCACTTGTACGACCAGCTACCCCAAGAAAGACTCAAAAAGTTACGAAAACAAGAGCGAGATAGACGGTTGGCAAAGGAGAAACGTGTACCCAAAGAGAAGAAAGAAAAAATCCCCAAGGATCAAAAATTGACCGCATTTCAAGAAAGGTACTTGAAGGATGCCACCTTACTATTTGAGTTTGTTGAGTCTTCAAATGTGAGGTTTATGTTGCCCAGATATGCAATCTGTGAGGTGATGCCACCAACGACAGAGACAAATGCGGAAGGAGGTAATAATTCCGATAACCGCGATATATTGATTAGTACTCTTTGGATTCATAATCAAAATGAAGTCGATGAATATGAAACAAAATTGAGCGAGTACAAGAAAAAGATTAAGGAAAAGGAAGACGAAGAGAGAAAGAAAGAAGAGGAAAAGCGGGCACAAGAAAAAATACAGGAAGAAGAAAAGAAGAAACTAGAGCAGCTGAAAGAGAAATTGCAGGAAAATCCTGCGGACGGTTCAGAGACGGAAGGTAAGACAGAAACCGCAGTTGCCAATCTAGAAGATGATTCAACGAAAAATGAAAATAGCAATGAAACCTCGAACAGTAATCCAAATCCTGAACAAGAACAAGAGCATGAAAATAATGAAGATAAGCAACTAGACCAGCAACAAGATCAAAAACAAGAACAACAACAGGATCAGCAACAAGAACAACAAGAACAACAAGAACAACAACAGGAACAACAGGAACAACAGGAACAACAGGAACAAGAAATAGAACAAAAAGCGCCGGTGAGGCGTAGACCCCCTCCTCGAAGATCGTCGAGGAAGAAAGGAAGACAACCGCCCAGAAAAGCAAATGTACTCCCTCCTCCACCTAAACTAGTGGAGCCTATCGAACCGGAATACAAATACACAGCATTTACGTTTACTCTTCACGGTATTCCTTCAAGATTTGTCCCCATTTTTACCCAAAGTGTTGCTCCTATAGAAGAAGTGCAGCAGAAAATGATCCACATTTTGAAAAACGGCACAAGAATGCCAAACTTCTACCTTTGGTATCAGGTTGACGGAAGATTGGACGAAAAGTTGGCTGAGGACATCAGAAACCAGTTGGTTCAAGAAGAAAAGAAAATGACTGGTATCCCAGCGGTTCAAACTGAAAAGACTCCAGCACAGCCAAAGAAGAGAAAGCCAAAGGAACCAAAAGAGAAAGGAGAAAAGAAGAAGCTGAAGAAAGACCGGGTCAGTATTATCATTGGGCCCAAGCCCGCCTCTGCATCTTCCGGTCAGACGCCAACCCTGTTTGTCCCAGAATCGCACCCATTTGTTCCTGGCACCACCCAAACTCTGGGGCTACAACCAGCCCATCAGAGCAAAGAAGTCAATGACGCAAATGCCAATTCCGTAGCCACTAATGCACCAGTCAAGGTGGAAGATGAACAGACAAAGAGGGGTGAGGATGTGATCATGATCACCTAAAGTTTAGAAGGCCAATATAGAGCCGTTTGAATGATTACGTATCGTGTATATACAAGTAATGATGATGACTATTTAGTAGGAAGAATCAAGTTCAACAAGCTCTGCAAACTTTCGTTGTCGGCCTTGTTGCGCTCAGTGATGGTGCCAAATTTGGGGTTGGTGGGGACATACTTGGAGCTGCCGTCGCCGTCTCTGTTCATCCAAGTGCCGGTTCTGATGGTGTCGGTGTACATCTTGACGGACCCATCTTCGTTGAGTTCAACCTCGTTGATCTTGAACGGCACCACAAATTGACGAGAGTGTTTGCCCGGGTAAGTTCTTGAGTAATTGTGCTGCAAGGTCATGGTGCGTTCATTAACGCTGGCCACAAAGCCACCAATGCTCACATCCTGGTTGCTCACCATTCTCCCTGGGGCGATGTTGCCCGACTTGATTCCGTTGGGGGTGTTGGACAATCTGCCCTTTTGGTTGTAGGAGAACCCCCCCGTGCCCTGGATCCCGGTGGACATGGTCTGGTGGCCCTCTCTGCGGGAATAGTGGTGGAAATCGGGCTTGTTGCGGACAACGTCGGGCGACGAGCGCAAAAACTTTCTCAACAACTCGCCAATGGTGGCGGGGGAGGTGGTGGTGACCAACCCCTGGGGGTATTCCTCGAGGAGCCAGTGTTGGAAGCGGGCGTGGATGTCCGGGTTCTGGGCCAAGATGCGGCGCACGTCGGCGGTGGTGGCCTTGGCCGGCAAGTTCAAGCAGCTGACCACGCTCTCCTCTCTTCGTCCGCTCTTGGACTTGTTGTCCTCGTTGGGAAACAACGGGTTGTGATTGGTGAAGTGGTACTTGACGGGCACGCCGGTTTCCTGGAACCTGACGCGCCGGTAGTAGTCGCCCGACTTGCGCTCCACATCCGGCATGCTTTTCTTGTTGTCGATGTCGTTGAAGGCGATCTTGGAGGTGCCGATTTGTGCGGGCAACGCCGTCTTGATGCCGTACATGGATCTGATGGCGCTGGACTTGGGAGTGCATATAATCTGGTGCGTGGGCACGCTCGATTTGCCTCTGATCTCCCGCAGGAGCGGGGTGGCTACCTGAGCCAACTTGGAGTTCCTTATCAACGTAAGCAACTCGGAGTTCTTCATGGCGGTGACGGTGTTGTGGGGTTGGTGGAGGAAACCACAAATTTTTCCGCTAAATTTTTCACCCTCGCGGCGCTACCAGGCGTGCAATTACCCGGACCGTTGTAGGGGTCTACAGAGTGGTGATAACCACCGGGGGACCGCGACAGGACCCTTTCCGGCTATTTTTCGGCCGTGGCAGGCAGGGGACGTTGGTCCTCGCAGCAACGGCGCCGAAAAACGCTGTGCAGGGGCACTTCTTTCGTGGCTTTTGTGGGGTACCAGGCAATTGCCGTGGTCTTGGCCAGTGCGCCATATATGCTATCATCATGTATTATCGTCATTGGGTAGTATAGTACAATCCCTTATATGGCATACGAAAAGGTTATGCCAAACTTGTTGAATTCAGGAACGTTGGTGGTGGGGTTCAACGACACCTTGATTCCCGTGCACACCAAAAAATCCTTGACCCTTCCCTCCCACAACAACTTGACCATTTTGTCGTTCAAGCTGGTGGAAACCTTCACCACGCTGGAAAAGTCGCTCTCGTTGACCAAGTTTTGGAATGCGGTGGTCACGGTCTCGTTCGTCAACCGCGGCACCTCGCTGTTGGGCAACAACGTTGGGTTGATGCGGTAGATATTGTCGGTGTTATGGATGGGGTTGATTATCACGCTCTTGTGGGGACCCCTGTACGCCTTTATCGGCACCCGGTGGTCCCGTTGGTATTGCGGGTGTTCTCGCAAGAACTTGTTCTCGTGGGACGACGTCATGATCTCGTGGTTGTTGAAGGAGGTGAATTGGTTCTTGTTGGAATAGGTGTACAATTCGCATCCGAGAGACAAGTTGCTTGCGTAAGAAAACACATTGAAGTCGTACCTGGAGCAGAATGTCGATGCCACCGACGTCTTCACCGTGTATGTGGAGGACAAATGTCCCAAGATGGGGTTTATCGAGAGCGTCATTGTGAGGGGTTTCCCCGTGGAGGTGGAGCGCGTCGAGTACCGGAATGCAGTAGACAACCCTGGACTCATGGTTCGTGCGGCAAACCAGAGTTCGGTCCCTACCGACACCACAGAGTTGTCAAATTTGGGCATCAAGGCAGGGTTGGAGGCCGTCCCATCGGACGTGCCAAAGTTGTACAAGCAGCGGAAGCCAAGCAACGACTCATTGGTGGAGTAGATGAACTCGCGCGAGAACTTGCGGGTGTTGTTCTGGAGGTACACAATCATGGTGCCATTCTTGTCCAAATGGGGGTTGTTGATGCACTTGATTAGCACCTGCGAGTTTTGCGATATTCTCTTGATGATCATGGCTTCGAGGGCAGACCCGGGAAAGTACATTCGCCCGTAGAGCAACGAGCTGCGGGCATCGGCGGCAATGGCACCGGCGGTGGCCGGGGTTCTTCCCGAGGGCTCGATGATCTTGAACCCCGCAATGGCATCCTGGAGCGAGATCTCCTTGGTCCCCATGGTGTTGGTGAGCGGGATCGACGAGTACAAGTAGGCAAGGGAGCCGTTTATGGAGTGGAAGTTGGATAAGGTGAAGGACGACGCCAGGTGGCTGGTGGATTTGGAGGAAGTGTCGACCTTGATGCCATTCGGGATGGGAAACTCTAGCAACGCCTGCGACGTGGCGGTGATGTTGGAATAGATGTTGTCCTCATTCCATTGCGTCGATTTGTAGAAGCATTTCTGGAGATATTCCATGTATGTGTACATCTATGCATATGGGGTATGGCGGGGTGGGACTTGGATGTTTGAGGCACGGCGGTGCGGTCGTGGTGCTTGTTATTGGGGGCAATGTTGTGTAAAAGAGGATGCCTGAAGGAAGGTTGTGTTATGGGTGTTGTTTTGTGCTGAGCAGGCCAGAGGACGGAGGTGGCGAGATTTGGAGTGTGTTTGTGGTGGTGAGTGGTTCGCGGTACGAGTTCGCGGTGCTCAGTTCGGGGCCCAGAAGTTGGTGGTAATTTCCAGAAATCCGTGGTAATTTGTGGCACGACACCCATTTTTCGCGGTGCCACCAGGAAATCAGCGATTCTCGCCCTGGTCCCGCCCCGCGACCCCGCCATCGCGGGGCCTGTTTTTTCGCGGGCCCGTCTCTGTGAGTCACAGTGGCTCTTCCCAGCGACACCCGTTGCCAGTGCTCCCCATCCACCATGACCGCGAGAGCTTGCACCATCAAAAGAACCACCAACGAGACCAACATCCAGGTGGCCCTCAGTATCGACGGAGGACCGATCGCCTTGGAGGAGTCGATCCTCCCCGCATCCAAGGTCCAAGTCCACACTGCCCAGGCGACCGAGTCGCAGGTGATCCGGGTTCAGACCGGGGTGGGTTTCTTGGACCACATGTTGCACGCGTTGGCCAAGCACCTGGGGTGGTCGCTCATCATCGAATGCATTGGTGATTTGCACATTGACGACCACCATACCGCCGAAGACGTTGGTATTTCCCTCGGGATCGCCTTCAACAAGGCCCTTGGCGCCATCAAGGGGGTCAAGAGGTTTGGCCACGGGTTTGCCCCGCTCGACGAGGCCTTGAGTAGAGCGGTGGTGGACTTGTCCAACCGTCCGTTCGCGGTGGTTGAGTTGGGGTTGAAGAGGGAGAAGATCGGCGACTTGTCGTGCGAGATGATCCCCCATGTATTGGAGAGCTTTGCCCTGGCGGCAGCAATCACCATGCACGTCGACTGCTTGCGGGGATTCAATGACCATCATCGTGCCGAAAGTGCGTTCAAGGCGTTGGCGGTTGCCATCAGGGAGGCCACCTCCAAGACAGGCAGAAACGACGTGCCCAGTACCAAGGGGGTGTTGTCGTAGTCTGTCACTGGTACCAATCGATAGACCAAGCTGTGTCGTTGTACATCGACCATCTATTTATAGCTAGTCATTATTTATAGCTAGCTTTTATTTATAGCCAACCATTATCTATGGTCAACCATTATTTATTGATCAACCATCTATTTATCACCAACCATTATTTATAGATCAACCATCTATTTATCACCACCCATTATTTATTGATCAACCATTATTTATAGATCAACTATTATTTATCACCAACTATTATTTATCACCAACTATTATTTATCACCAACTATATATTATCACCAACCATTTATTATCATCAACCATTATTTATAGCCAACCATTATTTATAGATCAACTATTATTTATAGTCAACCATATATATCACCAACCATATATTTATACATCAACCATTATTTATATCAACCATTAAACAACAACCATATGTTAATCATCAACTATATATTATCACCAACCATATACTTATGCTCGACCATTATTTGTACACCAATACTTGTTCACTGACAAATATTTATTCATTGATCATTTATTTGGCATAGACCATCTATTTGCAGCCAACCATTATTTATAAGTAACCATTATTTATAGCTACCATTATTTATAGGCAACCATCCATTTACATGCCAACCATCCATTTAAATACCAACCATATATTTATAACCAACCACCATTTATAACCAACCATTATTTATAATCAACCCTCTTCATATAAGATTTGTGGCCATCCATCATCAAAACTCAACCATCAATTACTGCCAACCATCAATTCTACACCAATTGTCTATCAATACAAAACCAATTATACTTCAACCATCTATTTATACAAAAACAATGATTTATAGGCCAATCAAGATCCCAATGTACCTATCCGTGCCAGATCGTCTGGGGTAGAAATGGCGATGAAAAATTCAATGCTCATCGCACTACTTCACCACCAGAACCAACCATGAACACCCAGGTGATATGCAGGAGGTTGTTGTCGCAGAGTGCGGTCGTGCTCAAGACCGGGACCAGGCATGCCAGAAGCAAGGCCAGAACGGAGCAGAAGCAGCCATCGGTCACCAAGTCTGAACCAACCACCCCGAGAGCCATCGAGAAAAACTTGCCCACCAGCAAAGATGACAAACCGTGGCAAAGAATGGGACTCAGCAAGGACGAGTTCTTCATGCGCAAGTACGGCAACATATCTGCCGAGGAACGGAGAAAGTTGAATGAAAAGGTTGCCCGCCAACGAAGGATGCGGGACATTCGAAAGACCAACGAGCGCCAACAGCGGGAGGCCCTGCGGTTGCAGGCCACCAAGGACAGAAATGGCGACCAGTTGCATGCTTTCGATAGCGACTCGACATCGTACTACTCCAGTTCGCCAAGACTGCCGTTGTTTGAGTATGTGTACGGGACCCATGCTGTGCGAGCGGTGCTCAAGGCCAACAAGCGCAGTTTCTACAATGCCTTGCACGTTTACAACTGCCAGGACCAAAGTCTAGTGCAGATGGCAAAAAACAAGTACGGCCTCCGGGTGGTGGAGCGCAAGGACAAGAATGAGTTGAACATTCTCACCCAAAACGGGGTCCACAACGGGGTGGTGTTGGAAACCAAGAGTTTGGACTTGCCATTGATACGAGGGGTGGGGGAGTCTGGCGATGGCCACTACCGCATAACCGTGTACGATGATGCTACAAACACCCCTCAGGAGCAGGAGAAGGCTGTGGTGCGTACCGGCACCGACAGACAGCACCCATTGGCGTTGTATCTCGATGAGATCACCGACCCCCAGAACATGGGCTCGATAATCCGGTCTGCCTTTTTCTTTGGCGTCGACTTTGTCGTTGTCCCCGAGCACACGTCCGCCAGACTAGGCGCGGTGGCCAACAAGGCTTCGGCGGGGGCGTTGGACTTGATCGACATGTACGTTACCAACGATAGCTTGAAGTTTGTCGAAGGTGTTCGCAGCAGCGGCTGGCATGTGATAAGTACGGCTGCAAAACCGGCACCGGCCAAGCCATCGTCCTCGGAGGATTCTCCCTCCGGTGAGGAACTACCCCAAGACGAAGCCACCACCCAAAGCCATCGCCAGTTCATTGAGGCCGATGATTTGCGGGACATCTTGCACAAGACCCCGGTGATGCTCGTGTTGGGAAGCGAGGGCAAGGGGGTGCGGGTGAACCTTGCCAACCGTTCCGATTACCTTGTGGCCGTCCCCAAGGGAAGAGAAGACGACCGCATTGTGGACTCGCTCAACGTGGGTGTTGCCACCGCGGTTCTCATCTCCAAGTGTATCGGCTAACCTGTTAACCGTCCTGTTCGGGTGGTTGCCGGTGTAGATAGAAGCATCCAATGTACATAGGGCAGGAATTGTGCATGCCAAGAGCAATTTAAAATGGCACGATCAACCGCTGCAAACATCCACGGTCTTTTCGCCTTCCCGGGAAGGGTTTGTGCCACTTGGGCCCCTGCAGACCCGCCAGTTAGCGTGGGCCGGCCAACTTTATCATCGGCCAAGGGGTTGCCATGATATATCACGTGCTGATACTACCCAAAACTGCCACAAACCTCCACAACCATCACCATAGCATTCTGATATATGTCCTCAATCTCCCAACAAACTTTCAATCGTATAATTGTAATGTAGAACGTAGCTTCTTTTGGTATCAGTGAACCCGTGTCCACCCTTTCTTTTGCTCTAGGCTTGTATTGCCCATTGTCTTGAGAAGCTTGTGCTCATTACTGTATTGTTTCAGTAGTTTCACTATCAGTTTGCTATTGGTTTCACTATAGGTTTCCTATTGGTTTGGTATTATTTTCACTATTGGTTTCACTATAGGTTTCATTACTGTTTCAGCTTCCTTTTAGTGTTGTTAGTGTTGTTAGTTTTGTTTCATACTTTGTTCACTACTATTCCTTATGGTCAATTATCATTTGGTTATCCTTGTCCACGGGTATGTACCAATCAGGTTTGGGATGTGATGAGGCAAACCAGGTACTAACGTTAACCAGAATCTGGGGCAACCCTGCGCAGTTGAACTATATTGAGAGTCAAATCAACCTCCACATCAAGCCGGCCGCAGACGAACGGTTGTATATCCACAAGTCGGACACCCACGTAGGCTATTTGACGTATGACGGAATCGATGTCAATGGAAAACGGATATCGAACGACGTATGGCAGCAAACAAACGCCATCAACTCCAATCGTGGAGACAAGGTCACCAAGTTCTCCGTCATTGGCTACTCCTTGGGGGGGTTGATGTCAAAGTACGCCATTGGTGTTCTCTATTCCCAAAACTACTTTGCTGACGTTGAACCCGTCAACTTTGTCACCTTTTGCACCCCGCATGTTGGCGTAGCCAATCCCATCACCCAGAACTTGGCTGTCAGATGGTATAATTCCTTTGCTCCGCTCTTTCTTGCCCATACTGGAAACCAGTTCTTTTTGAAGGATAAGGTGGGGGAGTATCTGGTGCCGTTGCTTACGTGGATGGCCAACCCCAAGTCGGTCTTCTTCAAGGCCTTGGCCAAATTCAACCACAAGGCCCTTTATGCCAATGCCGTCAACGATAAGCGCACCTGCTGGTTCACTGCTGCCATATCCAGAGACGACCCGTTCCATTCGTTGTTCAACAAGCTGCCAGAAAACATCAAGGTCGAGTATATCAAGGGATACGAGCCCAATGTTGTAGACATCACGAAACCGATGTCCTATCAACAAGTGCAGAATCCCAAGGTCCATGTTCTTCCTATAAATGGCGCACAACCTACAACAAGATTACGGTTCTTTTGGAAGTTCTTCAACTGGGTGGGAGTATTGTGCAAAGTCATTGTCCTCACTCCTATTTGGGGAATCGCATTTATAGTGTCGTCTGCCCATGAGCGTATCAAGTTGAATCTCCGGCTCAGGGAGTTCTTCCGTGATACATCCAACAATATCAAGTATTTGCATCATCCTGGTGACGGAAAAGACGATGCCATCTTGAACCCGGAAGACACTTTGCTAGATGAGCTCTCATACAAAGTTCAGGACAAAGGCGACGATATTATGGATGGAGTCTACGGGGCCATGAACTACAACACTTCGGAAAATGTGGGCTTTCCTCCAATGAATCTCAGTAAACACCAGCTATTCATCATAGAACATATGAACTCACTAGGGTGGAAAAAATACCCCATAATATTGAGAAATACTTCACTTACACATGCTGCATCCATCGTGAGACACAATGACCCTAGCTTTGACGAGGGTAAAGTTGTCGTTGACCATTTTGTGAACGAGGTGTTTCAATTGAATTAAATGGCGCAGATATTGTTTGTGTACAATTATCAGCATTTTGGGTGCAAAAACTGGCAAATTGTGACTTGGTTGCAAGTTTTATGCGATTTCTTGCAGAGGAAATCAGAAATAACAAGAATCTGAAGGTTACGATTCGAGAACGAGGCTCGTGTTGTCATTTCTAGGTATCTCAGTTCAAAGACATTTTCGGAGTCTTTCGTGCTTTCAATGATATATGTGCAGTTATAGTGGAAAACAAAAAATGGTTGACTGCCAAACGATAGGGTTGTTGGGTTCAAAAATTAGCTTGACATGGGTGTAGTCGTGTACGTAATATACACAAAGACTCTCAACAAATGAAACTCAATATTCGTTTGGTTTCATATGCAATTCAGAAAACAGAGTGCAACTTAAACATGAAACATCCTTCAAGGATGACAAGTGCAAAAGCAAATGATAGTCTATAGGCATGAAGTACAAGTTTCGTATACAATAACTTATATACTTCAGTTGAAACAATAGTCCTTTGTCAATAATCATACAGCAAAGCGTGTTCTTTGCAAGTCGTATCCTCGTAATCACTAAATCAACTCGACGTAATTTGCTGGGAAGATACCAGTAACACCATTGTTTCTCCCAGTCCACCAATCGTCCACAGTTTCCGACTTTTTGATGATGTCAATGACATCTCCTTTCTTGAAAGGCAAGTCGCCACTCTGTTCGCCCTTAAAAGTGTACAATGCAATTGCTTGGTTTGTGTTTGTCTTTGGAGCACCGCCAAAGTTGGGCTTTGAAGCCGCAGGAGGTCTAGTGGGGCCGTCGCTGTGTCTGGGGGACAAGCGGGTGTTTCCAAAACGGGTGCTCAAATGGTCCACATCGCTGTTACCTCTTGATCTCGAGCCTCTTGGCGAGTCGTATATATCATCCTCCCAGGAGGAGTTTTTCCGCAGGTTGGAGCCATTGTGGCCCGAAGCACGTTGGCTGCCTCTGGGTCTATTTCGCGAGTACCCGTAGTCATCAAAGTCATCCGAGTCGTCTTCGTCGGAGTAGTCATCCGACTGTCTTCTTCTTGACCCTGGGCGCGAGGAGCCTCTTCTGGTGGATGCCCCCGAGGTGGTATCGGAGAATTCATCGGGAATGTCGTCATAGTAGTCGTCATTGTAAAAGTCGTCATCGTCGTAGACGGAGCGATGGTTGAACGCTCTCGACTCCAAAACTCTCATAAGCGACTCGCACGCGGGGGGCGCTTCAACCTGGCCGGCCAAGATGTTTCTGGCCTTGCAGTTGTTGCCATAAAACTTGCGATTGGCTTCTCTTCTTTCGACAATTGCCGACCCTTCCAACGACACCCCGGCAAACAACCCCTTGGTCTTGGAGTAGGCAAACACCGCCGACACCGACTTCAACGATGCCGTGCCTGCCGCTTCCGCGTTTCGGCCCAAGGGCCCGGCGGCGACACTGACATTGGTTCCCAACGTCACCGAGCCCATCTGGGAAAACGAGTCCACCGCCGCCTGGGTGTTCAACACAAACACAAAGTCGGTCAATTCCGCCCCGATCTGGCCCCCTACCCCGGCACCAGCGGTGACGATGGCCGACGGGGGCGACCATGTGCCGTCGGGCAAGCGGGCAACAATGACCCCCGACCCTGCTCTTCCCGAGAAAAGGAACCCGGCCTTGAGGACGGTGATGATGGCCAATCCCTTTGCATTCTTCAAGATTCTGGGCGGGATCACCTGATCGGGCCCCGCCACCTGGTTGGGCTTGACAAACGACGCCAACACCTTGGCAGCCTTTCTACACGGGTGCGGTTAGTACTGGGAAAACCAGGGGCAACGACGACAAGACCACATACTTTGACTCGCTTCGCAAGCTTCGAGGGATTGGATTGTTGATACCCATGATGTCGTGGACGCGATCTCGATGGTAACGACTCCCGGTGGTGAGATTTCAATGGACACTGCGATAATGACAAAAGTGGGCTCGAGGAGATTATTTTTTAGGCGAGGGAAAATGAAGATTCCGTTTCCATCGGCCCTTGCTTGGCAGTCTAGATCGGGACCACGCAGGCAATGGCCGCCAAAGTGGGTGTAGTTGTGGGAAACGGCACCAGCAGACAACCGTGACGGTGTGGTTGCCCCCGGGTGCGGTTGTCTACGGGTGCGGTCTCAGTGGTGCCGTCGCCAGCACCAACCTGTGTCTCCGTGCAGACTGGGAAATTGCAACCTACGGCCAGCAAGTGATGCCGTTATCACCTGACCGCGTCACTTGCCGGGCCGCAAATGTCGCACAACTTCGCCTCAGCCGTCCTGCTGGCTTGGGCCAACTGCGTAGCGTATTTGTACTACAATTGTTTACGCATTTAGTCGCGGGGGGGGCGACAACAAGTCTACTCTGCCGCTGCAAATAAGGTTGGGGTTAAGGGGTGGCGCAGGGCATGGTGTCACCAGTGTTGGCAACCGCTGGCTACATGGCGTGCGCAATGATCACGCGCGTGCCCTTGTAGAAGGCGCATTGCGAATTGGCACCAGAGGGCTTGGTCTTCCTTTGCCGCGGCCACATTGTGTGGGTTATTGCAGTCATTTGAAGGAACGGCCGGATGTTATTTTTTTCCGGCCCCAGCCCCTTAACACCTGCATGGATTTTTCTATTGCGACACTGGTGGCTGGAACCTTGGCCTCAGGTGCTGCCAATGCCGTATGTAGCCATTTCCTTTTGAAACGGGAATTCCTAGATGGTTGGCCAGTGCACTGGCTTGTAGGGTTGTCGACCTGCCATATGCGCTATGTTCTGGCAGAGGCTACTGTGGCGTTCGGGTGAAAATTTGCCAAAAAAAGAAGCTTCCCCACCAGGAGTCGAACCTGGAATCTTCTGGTTCCAACCGAGAAGTGGTTACTGAATCGTAGCCAGACGCCTTGACCATTGGGCCATGAGGAACGAAGCTTCGAGATGGTTCCCTCGAACTTTTGCTAATACGTAAACGAGTAATGTTATACTTTTCTTATCCTTTCTGCTGTACTAGAGTCGGGTTGTTGTTTAAGTGCGAACACTGCTACCTGCTGGCACCTGCGCGTATCCTACATATTGAACTATCTTTTTAAGACCTTACAACGGGAGCTATTAAGAGACCCAGTCGCGCACTGGCGACATCCACCGCTCAAGCAGGCACGAAAGTTCTGAATCTTGATTCCTACCGCTACAGTTTTCAAGAACCCCTTGACGCCATAACCTCTCCAACTACACCTAAACTGTAGTGTCTAACCAGTAAGAACAGGCACTCGTGCTAGTTAGAACCAGTCCCTCCTCTACCCATGCATAAACTTCATTGTTTTCTTCTCAAGTACTTTGGTGGTCGCAATTGCAGTAAAAAAATCGCCCTCCATTTTTGTTTACTAAACCTCACGGAAACTGCATCGCCAGGTCGATGACAGAATCCGACGTGGCTTCCGAGTCGTCACGATTGTCGAACTCGTCCCTGTCACGACCCAAGAAATACACTTGCGACGCCCCGGACTGCACCAAGGCCTATCACAAACCGTCTTTGCTCGAGCAGCACAAAAGATCTCATGCTAACGAAAGACCGTTTGCATGTCACTTTCCCACCTGCACCAAAACATTCTTGCGCAAGTCCCACTTGGATGCTCATCTAATATCCCATTCCAAGGATAAACCATACCACTGCTCTGTGTGCGGTAAGGGGGTCAATACCAGTCAGCACCTCAAGCGGCACGAGATCACCCACACAAAGTCATTTGAATGTACCTACCCCGGTTGCAACCAAACCTTCTACAAGCACCAGTCCCTCCGTCATCATATCTTATCAGCACACGAAAAAACACTAACGTGCGATGTCTGTCATAAGACTTTCACACGACCGTATCGTTTGGCCCACCATAGGCAGAAGCATCATATTGATGCTCATCGGTACCAATGCGATCATGCAGGCTGTTTCTCCAATTTCAAAACATGGTCCGCTTTGCAGTTGCATGTAAAGACTGAGCATCCAAAGTTAAAATGTCCTGCTTGTGGTAAGGGTTGTGTAGGAAAGAAAGGTTTGAAGTCACACATGCTAAGTCATGATGATGACAAGATGGTCAAGCTTTGGCAGTGCATTTATTGTGACTTGGGAAAATTTGCCAAAAAGGTGGAGTTAATTGATCACTACAACAATTATCACGATGGAAATATACCTGAAAGTTTATTGAAACCATCGGAATTGATAATATTGGAGGAATTCATGAATAAAACTGGTAGCGGAGACCACACCTTGCAAAATTTAAAAGGTTATCAACCACTATCTTCTGATGAAGGTGAAGAGCCTCCCCGAATTGCAGATATTCCTGATGACATTAGGTCTGACACAGCAATGTCTCAACTATCAATGAATACTTTGCAATCCACTTTGAACAACGGTAAATCATCCATAATCAACTTGATTCTGAATAATTATTCAACCAAGAAAATCAAATGCCCCAAAGGAAACTGTGCTAGAGAATTCAGTCGTCCTTACGATCTCGATCGTCACCTTAAATGGCATCAACAGCAACTTGATAAGATAGAGCAGTTTTTGAATAAGTTGGAGAAGGAAAATACCCAGGAATTAAGTGATGCAGAGCCACCTGCAAAGAAAGCTATATCAAAAAGTATTACCCCCGCACATGTAGTTTGTAATAGTGATGATGCCGAAAATTTGGATCTATTGATAGACGAAGAGTTGTTGCAGCTACAAGCTGGAGGGTTAGGTTAGTTTATAGAATTTATGATATGGATATCCTTGACAGGATCGTGAATAAAAATACAATTTCAATAAAATCGCCAATAAATCTACATCGATTAGCCACATATTTCCTACTTAGCATATTCTAATATCTAGCTTTCTTGTCGTAACCTCTGCCTGAACCATAACCATCTTGTTTTCTTTTGTTGTCGAATCTACTTGGACCTCTGTTATCTTTATCGCCCCCTCTGAACCCATCAGCTCCACGTGAATAGGATTCACGGCTATTCCTGTATCCTCCCCGTTGGTAATTCTCGTTTCTCTTAAGGCTGATTGGTGGTGGTGGTGGCGGTGGTATTGGAGGAGCATTTGATGGTGGCCGATTGTAATTTGTGGGTGTACTCGATCGCAGCTTCCGAGCCCCCTCATGCCTCTGTTGATCACCATATCTGGATGATGTTCCTGATGATTCTTGTGATTGAGCTGATCGCCTAATGCTTAAAGCAGCAGAATCTTCCTGTGAAGGTAATGGCTTGCGCTGCCTGGCTGGAGCCATATGTGATTCCTGGGATGACTGTGGAGTGGTAGATCTTGTGTTAGGCTTGGATTCTCTTTTATCCAGTGGAGTTTTTTCTTTCTTATCAAATAGATCTCTATCTGAATCTTCGGTTGGTTTACCATTGCTATCCCGTTTTGCATCTGCGTTTGCCTTTGATTTATGAAATTCTCGCTTCACTTGTGATAGCCTTGTTTTCAAGTCAGGCACCCCGGAAGTTGTCTTCTTCTTATCTGTATTATCTTCAGACGTTCTCCCAGATACAGTATCTTGAGTTCTTGGTCGGCTATCTAATGTTTTTTCATTAGCCAGCTTCCTGCTTGGAACGTAAGCGTCTCTTTGGAATTCTCGAACCCTGTTATAATTACTTCTGGTATTGCTACTCCTAATCTCCTTTGGATCTTCCTTTTTAGGTTTATTCTTTTCATTCTCCAGTTCTTTTTCCGTTTTTGTTTCTACGTCTTTAACAGCATCTTGGTTCACCTCCTTGTCTGCAGCTTCTTTAACTTCTTCAACTTCTTCCTTACTTTTATCGGTAGCCTTTCCTATAGATACATCATTCTCATCGCTCTTTGTCTTTGATTCTTCTCGTGGCTTTTCAGATTTTTCAGGTTTTTCATCTTTGAGGGGTTTATCTTTGTCGCCATTTTCCGTGCTATTCTCAATTTCTTTCTTAGGTGGTTCAGTCATTGAAGAACTATAGTTGGTATAGTTATCATATTTTCCTCGTGAAGCAAGTTTTCCTCTTGACTCAGGGCGTGACACACTGGTGGTTTGGGAGTCATAATTCAAAGCTGAAGATCTTTTTCTCGCTTCAATTTCCT
This sequence comes from Scheffersomyces stambukii, assembly GCA_002245345.1. Lineage (NCBI taxonomy): Eukaryota > Fungi > Ascomycota > Pichiomycetes > Serinales > Debaryomycetaceae > Scheffersomyces > Scheffersomyces stambukii. Next base: position 23,126 of record NBZC01000040.1, read on the forward strand.
TCGCTTGAGCTTCTTTGATTGCTCTTTCTTCCTTTTGTCTTTCCTCAAGCTTGCGTTTCTTTTCCTGTAACTTCCGTTCAATTTCCTTTCTTTGCAATTCCTGTTTCTCTTTAACCAACTTATTTTTATCTTCTTCAGACATAGGAATAAAATCCCAAAGTGGTATCCATGATTTGGACCTTGATTTAACGTGTCCCATCAATGCACTTGAAGAAAGTTTTAAATCTTCACGCTCATCAGATGCCACTACACTCTCAATAATCTTTACGATCCTGGTGCAATGATCCTCCACACTGGGGTAAACTCCTAGCAAATTCTTTAAAAATGTAATGGAATTGCGTCGAGACATATACTCGGTTACTCCTATTGCTACTTCAATTTGCTCTAGGATAAGCGTATGGTAGTGGAATAGCAATTTCCTGAACTCGTCAAAATCAATTAAGTCACCGTCGGTATTATACAACAGGGTAACCTCTTCAAATGACAATTTAGTGGTCCAATTTTGCAACGTTTTCAAGGTATCTGCGAAAAACAATCCCAAATTTTCTGCTTCTGTTGGTGTTAACGTGAATAATGTACCAAACAAAATCTTACTTTCTATGAGTTCATTTAATAATGCAACTAATGAATAATTCGGAGTTTTCAAATGATGTAACTTGAAGGTGAAACGAGAACAAAAGACAGCATCAAAAGATGAATGAATGCATCTTGGCAAGATACAATATTGTAAAAACTTTTGAATCTGATCTTTCTTTTCTAAAGTTTCAGCATCTAAGAACCATCCTTCTACCTCCTGCTTCAATTTGGAAGTAACTAAAGTATCATGCTTTTGATGGTTTTCCCTATCAGTATTAAATAATTTGATATACTTTTCATTTTCTGCTAATTCTTTTCTTTGTTTCTCTATGGTAGTTTTGGGAATATCCTTATCTCGAGTATTGATTGAGATTGATTCTTTCAAACTTCTTATACTTGACTCCAATTTGAGTAGTTCTGTTTCATAAAGATCAGATGAATAGTTGATATCCCTTAGTGATAGTTGCCAAGAACAAGCAACCAAATTGGTAGACAAATGCTGGAACGTTTCTGGCGGTAATATATTTTTGAGTTGTTCCTGTACGTCTTTCAACAATAAGTCGTAAGAGGATTCAGCCAACTTTGTATTCAAATTTTCTGAGATTGTGGGCCTCCAAAGTTCAAAGGACCACGCAAGTGGAACGTTGTATTGCAAGTAGAATTCATCAATTGACAAAAGATTATTTTCAAAGTCCTGCGCAGTACCAAAGAAACCAACTAGGGTAGTAAATAATCGCATAACTGTATTCAAATCATCGCACCTTGACGTCAACACTTTTAAGTGTGTCAGCTCGTTCTTATAAACCAAATCATAAGAAAATTTTGCTAGTAAAACCAAAAGTTCATTGATTGCATCTAATTCAATAAAGGATTTAACAAGATGTTTCCCTGAAGCAAATCTTTCATACCTCAAATCATCGATTGTACGATAAACAATCTTCTCCAAAGATGAACCGCAATTTATCATATCAATTTGATGCAATGTTAAATTGTTAATAAGTTGTATTCCACCCATGGATTTAAACATTTCTTTCAATACTAATAGTCCACTCATATCATCACTATGAAAAGATTTTAACAAAAATAAAACTATTGTCTTGATATCTATTGCTTTTGGATATCTTTGGCATATCTTTCCAATAAATGAAGCTAATGATTGAATCCATTGACGTTCTATCATTCCATCATCGTGAATGCTACTTCTTCCTCCAGTAGTTAGACGAATCAAAATAGCAACAGTTAAATTATCCCATCCATAACTATTGAAATATCTTGCAGTTTCTACCACTAATGTATTCAAGTTATCGTAACTTTCAATCTGCTGCAAAATAGTTAACAAACATGGTAATGGGTTTGAAAAACTAATTTTTGCCAATCTTCTCATCATAGGACGAACATTTTCTTTTGATAATCGTTTTAAAACGTCTTTGGTAGATTTTTCTGCTTTTGAATACGCAATCTTGATTAAAGGATTATTCTTCGATAATACCAGGTACATCTCTCCATAGACACTGAATCGATCTTCAATTGGGTACATTGAGAGTATCTCGAATGCTTTATCAATGACTATGGAATTTTCTTCAATGATAGCCATGGCAGGAAATATGAAGTTTCTAAAATAATGAAACCATGCAGTTTTATTGGTCTTGTCTTCAGGATTTCTCCGCAAGTCCCAAACTCCAATTTCGCATATCTTGGTAAACAATTCGATATTCTTGCCCAATAAAACACCATTGAATTTCAAAAGTTCTTGCGAGACTTCAAACAAAGCTTTTGTAGAATCTATTATTGGTAATTTCTTGTTCCATTCATCATAGAAATATATGAATTTTTTTTGACTATAACTTTTTATTGTAGGTTTAAAACTTAACAATTCTGTGCATTGAGGCGATTCATAGTAAACGGAATTGTGAGGCCTTGTGAATGCTATTTTTTTAGGTTCCTGTAATTGTTCAAATTCTTCTTCAGAGAAAATCCGAATGTTCTCATATAAAGGGGAAATCATAGATTCATAAAGCCTATTGATCAACAAAGGAATTTCGTCATCAACTTGAACCAAAAAAGGGTATTTTGTAAGTATAAATATTGATGGCCAGTACAATCCATTGCCCAAGAAAACTCTCAAGAATTGAAATTTAAAGTTATAGTGGATTGAATGTTCAAAATTACTTTCTGTTTCATTTGACTTTGATGCAGTTTTTGAATCCTTTTTTGAATTGGATCCGTTTTCATCTTCATCATTGGCCAACGGTGCAGCAAGTGCTAGGGCATTAGCTCCTGCTTTTAATACTTCTTCTTCCAATCTTTTTTTGTGATCCTGTTCTAATTTCTTCATCTTATCGTCATCAGGCGTTAGGTATTTATATATTGAACCAAAGCTTATGAATCCTTCTTTTATCAAGCAAGCAACAAGAATCTTATATGTCTCAGGCAAGTCTTTATCTCGAGGATATTTTAGGATTCTGAGCCCAATTATTTTTGCTGCTGCTTCATTGCCTCCATTAGACAACGTCAGTAAAGAGGAACAATCACTCTCTTCCGTGGGCCACCATCTTGACTTCCGCAATAGCTGAAATACAAACTGACAACGAGAAACAAATAAACTTCCACAGACTTCCAAAAATAAATCGAGGCACCGATTAGGATCTAAACTATAGTGGCCAATTAATTTCTCAATAATTTGGATAGTATAATCAACCTTAAATTCAGTGTCATCATGTTTTAAAATATGGTAGAGTTCCACAATAAATTTGCTGTAGCCCTCAGTTTCTTCGTACAACAAGTTAAACTTCTTTTGAGTATAGAACTCATCTCGAATTCTACTATTCAAAGCCTTGGTTAATGGGACTTTAGGTACTACCTCCAGTTCCTTGAGAAAATCTGCACTTATGTATAATGCAATGGTTTCTGGTTTTATAACGTTTTCTTTTCTACTAATCAAAAGTAGTAATTTCTGGAGCTTGTCGCTGGCGGGAAATGCATTTAATACTTGACAAAATATGCGGGCAACGTCATCATTTTTAATGGATACAAGCAAAAACTGGACAATTGCATCAAGATCCAATTTATCGTCATCAAGCACAAGAAGCAACTCGGTGAATAGCTGTGCAGTCACATCTTCACTCTCTGGATTTGAACTTTCAAACGAATCGAGTACCTCCACGAGCGATTCGATGCCACTTCCTTGAAACTTCAGGATTACCTCATCGGTTAGGTAAACCAATGACTCTTCGCTCATCCCACCAAGTTTGAGAAATCGGTTTTCTATATTTCTGAAGAGAATCGATAAACAAAGCACCAACTTGTTTCGTCTTATTTTTTCATAGTGAGCTTGATTTGTCGTTGATTATGTAAGGCACGGACATTTTGCACCCATTGCAAAATGCCTTTATCTGGCCTAGTGAACTTTTGCAGAACAAGGGCATGATGAAAGGGTTCAAGACCAAGTACTATTAATGTGTAATGGTAGAATGGTTTTGGTTCATTTAAATAGTAAATATTGGAGATTTTATAAAATGCAGACCATTCTAGTACATAGAGTTCACTTGTTTGTAAAAGATGAGAACTATTTAGAATTGGATAAAGCTTGATATCCTACCGTTCATTTATCTTTCCATGGATGAAGTAAGAATTTACCTGTTTTTCTCTTTTGGATGCTAAGTGTTTATTTTGATGGTAGGATAGCCCTTAGTAATTCAGAGGTCGGTTCCACAAGTTTCATTTTAACGATGTCCTGTTCTTTACCAATCAAAAGAATGGAAGTAATTATAGTTGAAAGTATATCATGGAGTATCTTTCTTTTCTATTTCGAATTTGTTAAAGCTGGTTTTCAAGGAAATGGCCTTTGGATAATCAGAACAAGTGTGCATAATTTTTACCAAAATTGTTAACAAATACTGATTTCTTGAGTACAAATTCTTGGAATATTTCTCAAGAAAACTTGCTCATAAATTAATCAAAAAAGGTTAGAGAGTTAGTTCGTAGAAAGCAGGGGGATTACTAGTGATAACTTCGCTATATGCAATCAAATACTAATAATTGAAGTAGACCATATTGTTATCTGTTCAACTTTTATTTCGCCGGTGTTCGCGCATTTATCCGTGATAGTTTAGTGGCTAGAATTACCGTTTTGTCGCATGGTAGACCGGGTTCAATTCCCCGCCGCGGAGCACTTTCTCTTTTTACACTTTTATCTATAGTGGCAACGGAAGCGGAATATTCATCTTAATACATATTTGGAAACAGGACTTCCATTTTTGAATATCTGGCAGTATTGGTTTACTACCATATCTCCCGAAAAGTGAAAAATTTCGATTTTGAAGGGACCCTTGTTTGAATATTCATTGGTCATGAACAATCAATCGATGTATGAAAAAGGGAGAATCAAAGAGAAGAGGAATACACTATGGAAGTGGTTTGCGACAAACTGGGAGTATAAGACAGCTATCTTTGTTGTGATATATTTCGTTATCTCTCATGTACTTTTGGAAACTACCGACTTTATCCAGGAACGAGGACTCAATCAACACTTGCGAGTGCTTCCCGAAGAGGTGATCGAATACTATGGGGAATCACGACAGTTTGACCATGATAAATATGACGTCAACAAGTTTGCTTACATGCAATATGCTACTAGCTACGACTATTTGAATCTTGCCATCATCAATTTTATCCATTTGAAGAAAGGAGGGACGGAAATCCCAAACTTGGTGATCATCTACGACAATACCTTGCAATTTTACGACTCAGACAAGTGGAATAACTTGTACCAGTTGGCCAATTATCATGGGATAAAATTGAAGGCTGTGCCATTAATCAAAGCCAGCTTCTCCGATGGGTCATCGTGGGCCGCCTCCTTCACAAAATACCATATATTCAACCAAGTGGAGTATGGTAGAGTAGTTTTTTTTGATGCTGATTCCATGTTCATAAAGGTTGACGTTGAAGGCAAGATTGATTTGAGCACGATGGATACTGGCTACACTAATATCGATGAGCTTTTCAAGCTCCCACGAGAAATAGACATGGCTTTGCCGCAAGCATATTGGTTGAACAAAGTTGTTGAAGGAAAGGAGAGACTCCGCACTAAGAAAAAGGTGGAATTATTACCCAAGAAAAGATACCAATTGACCATGCGGAAATTGGTGAATGACCTCCGTCGGCTTGCTCCCAGTGAGAGTGAGTTTACGCATTTGCCAACCTTGATTTACGAACATCACAAGTTTGAGAATGATGATAACTTCTTTGGCACCCATTTTATGGTTATCACCCCCTCCAAGCATATTTTCAACCAGCTCATGAAGTACACCAACAATCCTTGGTACTGGTCAATCACCAACCGAGGAAAGCTCAAAAAGAAGTCTGATTACGAGATGGAGCTTATCAATCGCTTTATTAATGACGAACTTAAGAGCAAAAGTAAATTGAAAGTGGGAATCCTTCCCCATCGCGTATACGGGGTTTTGACGGGGGAGTTCCGAGAACCCTGGCATCGGCGGTTTGTTGCTGAACCCCAGTACTTGCCATTCATAAACAAGAGATCTAATGAAGGGTGGGAGCCAGAGGCTGTGCTCAAAAAAGTCAAGTTTGTCCATTTCTCGGATCATCCTATACCCGAGCCATGGGAGCATCAAGATAACTTCGCAGCCTACAACAGCAACAAAATATTCTGTCGTACCGGAAACATGACGGAATACCACCGGCAATTTCCGGGCGAGCACAAGCCAAAGTTGGTGGACGATTGTGCCAGTGTCGATATCTGGAATTGGATCCGCAACCAATTCTATGCCCAGCGACAACCGTACTGGATGGTCGACTAGAGTGCCGTCACCACCGTTCCTGCATGGAAACTTAGTCTACATACGTTTCATTTACTCGAATTCTCCGATCTCTAGCTGGGCAGTGGGGGTCCAAATTTCTGTTCGGCTAGCCACGGGTTGCATACTGCACACAGCCCAGTTTGTTTACGGGATGCCAAATATAGAAGCAAGAAAAATGAGATCAAATCATCAACACAAAAAAACTTTGTAGTTTGAAGTTAGTTGCAGACACCAACGCCCTATCCGTGTGGTTGCAGTATCGCAGTTGTATTAGACGGTCTAGACCCAGCAACGATTACACAAATCCAACCTTGATCCTCGACATCAACTGGTTACTCCGTTTGTTCTTTTCCTTGATTTTCATTTGCATCCTTGGTGATTTCTAGCAACACCAGATAGAAATGGACAGGCTTGACAATATAGTTACCATCACGTTGAGCCCCGTGGCGGCTATCAAACGAGATGACAAGAGCATGCCGGCAGCGATGCCCACGTTGACGGGGGAATCGTACACAACACCAGTGATATCGGTGCCTCCAAACAACAACAACCCCTTCATCATTAGACAGCACAACCCTTCAGGTACAGTGTTTATTGCGGTGGGAGCCATAGTGGGGGCCATATTGTTGGGGTTTGTGTTGTACCATTTGATTGTGTCGTTGACAGCGTCGAGAATGGCCAAGAGAAATGCCGCTAGCGACAAACAGGTTTACGAGAAGTTCCAAAACAATAATGCGGTGTATGGGTACAACAGCATGGCGCCTACGTCCAATATTACCAACTTTGGCTCTGAATATCAGGGGTCGGTGTCGAAGTTGCCGTTGTTGTCGTCGTCCAACAAGTACGCCGGGTTGGCCAACTTCAACGGGTCGGTGGCAGGAGACACGTCCACCATCTACGCAAGCGAGGCGGGGGCACCGGCCACGTCCAAGCATGATCTTACCAAGATGTTCATCTCGCCTACAGCAGAGGTTATGCAGCACAAGAGAGTGAAGTCGTCGCTGTACAACCCCTCGCTCTCGAACTTGTCGTTTGCAGGATCGACCTCCAACTTGGTCAACCCCTCGCCCGCAACCAACCGGCACTCGCAGTTGATACCAAGTTTGTACATCAACAATGAAGAGAACAATAGCGACTATTCCCTCGGAATGAGTCAGCAAGCACACACGCCGCTGGTGGCCCTGGCGGTGGGCTCACCTCAGCAGCAGCCCTCGAGTGGCAGATCCAATAGAAAAACCCTTCCATCAATGTACCTTGAGGATTTGATCGACAATGAGTCGAGCTAGTTGTCCAATGGGTCAATGAGGAAGCGTTAGCATACCAGTTTGTTGGAGTTAAAAAGCATTGGTTTTGATTGATTTTCTACGTTTATACCTATAATGTGCACATTTGTCCTCCATCCCCAGTCACCTGATTCCGCCGTGCTGCATTTCCCACCATTGTTGTTGCAATCTTACATGAATTAACTTTGATTAAACGATGAATAAGGCAAGTTGCAACCATTAGGCAGAACATGACGTACCCATGTGCATTCGCGTATCGTGGCCCCGATTTGGCGTTGCTGCCGCTACATGATTTATGGGATGGCCCTGAGGGTGCCGATCTCAAAGATGACCGCAGATCGATAGCGGCCCTTATGGTGATGGCGTTTGTGGCCGTCTTAATCGGGTATGATGCCGTAGGCATGGAGTGCGGTTACCACATTTCTTCCCAATCGGGAAGGAAGCACTAAACCCCCCGAGCAATGGGGATGGCCACCATAAATAGTGAGGAAAAAATATAGTTTACACGATGGATACTGTTTGTGGTTGTTTGTTTACTAATTTGGTGAGACAACAATTCTGTACCCTTAGTAACAAAAGTTATTATCAAACGTAACACATAACAAAGGAAAAAATCACCAACAAACAAATCAACCTTTTTTGGTAGTAAACCATCGCCAATCACCCTGTGATATTGTTTGCCCCGACACACCCGACAGACACCATCTGTACATAGTAACCGTCAACAGATATAATCTTTTCTCAAGACACGACATCGTCATCCACACCATCCGTCTGTGTCGTCAGCTACCCTCGAGCAAACATACAGTAATATTTTTTTCGGGCCCACCATCATCCAATTTTACCAGCCCTAGACCCAGCATCCACCCAATCACATATATAGAATTCAGCAATGCCTCTTTGTGGTGGTGGTCAAAAGACAAGTATGTTCCCATAACGTATGCAGTCAACATTGGTGTCTATTGTGCCTGCGGGCCGTAAGCATGCCCCGATATCCACGCAGGCACCAAAGGTTGGATGGCTGTGCCACTGGTACTAACCCTGTCTAGTTCAGCGTAAAATAGTGATTTTGGGCGATGGGGCCTGCGGGAAGACGTCGCTCTTGAATGTGTTCACCCGAGGTTACTTTCCGCAGGTGTACGAGCCCACTGTGTTTGAAAATTATGTACATGACATTTTCATTGACGGCCAGTCCGTGCAGTTGTCATTGTGGGATACGGCAGGACAAGAGGAATTTGACCGATTGCGATCCCTTTCGTACTCCGACACCCACTGCATCATGTTGTGTTTTTCCATTGACTCTCCTGACTCGTTGGAAAATGTGCAATCCAAATGGGTGGGGGAAATAGCCGATCATTGCGAAGGCGTGAAGCTTGTATTGGTTGCTTTGAAGTGTGATTTGAGAAGCAACGAGGACGCCGACGAACACAACCCCCACCACTCCCTGATGCCCAACGGTTATTCGAGCAACCCCTACTCGTCTTCTTCCAATGCATACCAGCCCCAAAAAAGATTGATCTCCTACGACGAAGGGTTGGCGGTGGCCAAACGAGTTGGCGCGTTGCGGTACTTGGAGTGCTCGGCCAAGAAGAATAGAGGGGTCAATGAAGCATTTTCGGAAGCAGCCCGCTGCGCCCTCAATGCCAAACCAAAGGGGGCCAACGACAACGAACCAGAAAAGAAGGCTTGTGTTGTCATGTAGAGACGCTATCATTCCCCAGCCCACATAGATGAACATATTCCTCCTATAAACATTACCTTTCAATTCAAGTGACACGTCATGTGCTAGATTAATACTTCTATAGTTTAACATTACCACTTATGTACTATACTAATTTGCAAATGTTACCGCTATGTACAGCTACTACTTTTTGAATGGATTGCTCAATAACTCCGACCGCTTGTCCCAGATATCCTCACTGCTGCCCTTGGCTTTGTCCTCCATCAATCTTTTCTTGTAGAAATCCTGGATACGCTGTCGATTTTCCAACTGTCTGGCACTCATCTCTGGCAGTGGTTTTTCCTTGCCTTCAAACAAGGTACCGTGCCTCACTGCAAACCAAAACTTTTCCCGCTGGCGCTCGCAAAAGTCGTAGGTTCCGTATCGGTAGTAGTGTCTTATCTGACCCCCAACTGCAAAGCAAGTGATCAATTCATCGAGGGCAGTGAAGACTGAGAGCGTGCTAGGAAACTCTGAGAACTTGTCGTCATGAATGGCTTTTGTGATGGATTGTCTTCTTTGCTGTATGCCTTCGGGAGAATCTTGGAATAACTTCCATATCTCATGTAATTCTTTGTCTTCGTCTGACATGGCAACAACGTAGCTAACGCTTGGAATTGATGGTTGAAAATGTAGATGTCAATTTTGCGACTATTTGATTTTTGTTTGCACATGTCGAGAATGATACTTTGCACTCATTCTTCTATGTTGCTGATTAGCTTTCTTCAGTATTCGCCATTAATGTATACAATTACATTGTAAAACGGATAATGAATCCATAAGTACTTATTAGACTAGTTTATAGGTCTAAGCAGTATCACTGTATACTTTGCTTTCTGGCAGAGAATGCGAACCATCTTCCTTATCATTTGTTCAAGAAATATAAACATCCCAAACAAAGTTACAGTTATGACATCTTTGAAGTAGCCAATATAGTAAGAATATATTCCTTTACATCAATATGTAAACTTTATTTGAATTCTTCTTTCGTAACATCATATGTCAAAAACAATAAAAAAGAAAAAATGCCTTCAGCCAGATTCGAACTGACGATCTCCTCATTACTAGTGAGGTGCCTTACCAACTTGGCCATAAAGGCTTTTTACGTTTGAGTAGCTAAACTGAAAGTATATCTGCACAGCTTAGATATTTACGATTATTGCAAGTACTAGTTTCATGATCTGACAATTTCTGTTTTTGCTTGTTAGATATTCTTGTGGAACTAATCTACACATTTTTTTATCCATGATGTCCAGGAAGCTAAGCAGTATAATGTTTGAAAGCTTTCAAAGACCAAGATAGAGTACTCCTATCTTATTATCCGGTTACTGCATATGTTAGAGGAATTCGTTCAAATTTCCATATAGTATAAAATCTCCAATTTGAAGCATATTGATAGATAATATCGGACTCTGTTCTATTAATATGTACACTCATCAAAACCAGCGCTACCAAGTAACATGTATGACTGTATTGGGATTTGATTTTGAAGAAGCATGTTGAGAAATACAACGAAAGCATAAACAAATCCAAATATATAAACATAATAAAAACAATATATAAAGTATGATCTAATGAAAAGAATGAATTTGGCTCTTTCAGATGTAAGACATCCGTATCCATGATGAGTTTCATTGAAAGGTAACTGGGTAAAATTTTGCAATCAGACCGCAGAAGAAGTTAATACAATGAAAATACCAAAAACTACACCAAAATCTCTCTTCAATCTGTATTTACAACAATGCAGATTATCGGCTCATTGAATGCTAAAACAGGAACTCATCTCGTATCTTTATATCAACATGTCCTGTCTTCGTAGTAACTACTTGCACGATATTACCCATTTTGCACGACTATGTTGATAATTTTTCAGTGATTTTTTCAACTTAGTTCTCCCTAACAGGCCAGCTGCTGAAGAAATAGGTGGATTCTATCTACATGTTTGGTCTTGGTCAAAAATTAGCGCAGATGATAGCGCCAGGAGTAAACTATGTTAACTCAATACGCAATTTAGGATACTTGGGGTCTTTGAAACCCGCAGAAGGCTCGACCAAGGGATACAAACGTTTGGGTCGTGGTCCTTCCTCTGGGAAAGGTAAGACTTCGGGAAGAGGTCAAAAGGGTCAAAAAGCCAGAGGAAAGGTTCCAGTATGGATGGAAGGTGGACAAACTCCATTTTTTAGAAGATTTCCCATTATTGGGTTTAAGAGACCCCACAAACGTGTATTCCACGAAATCAATTTGGGCAGAATACAAGATTTTTGGGACAGTGGAAGAATCCCATTAAAAGAAGGAGAAGTTTTGACTATAAAGACCATGAGAGATTGTGGATTGATTACTGGTAGCTTGAAGGACGGGGTAAAAATTTTGAGCACAGGTAAAGACAATTATTCGGTGCCATTAAGTATAGAAGCATCAAAAGCATCAGAGACAGCCATAGAAGCCATTGAGAATGCAAAGCAAACATTCACAGCTAGATACTTTTCAAAGTTGGGGCTATTAGCCAATGTGAAACCAGAATATTTTCTTCTCAGAAAGGGATATGTGCCTATGCAGGCAAGACCTACTCATAGAAGAGATATTGCATACTATTCTAATCCTGAGAAGAGAGGATATTTGTTGAAGGACACTTCGTTGCTATTGGATTACATGAGTCATGAAACCACAGTTCGGAAAGTTGCAAAGAAAGAAACACCCTTGGAACTGCAATTGAAACAAGCTTCAAACAGAAGATACCAAGATGAAGGTAGACAAATCAGCTTGCAAGATCTTTAAATCTCATCGTCGTGGGTATATAGGGAAGCCATATTTTCTGATTGTAAATAATAATACATGCTTGTATATAACCAATTTAGTTGTCAAGGTCAACAAACACTTGTAACAAGTTTTCAATGATTGCCTGGAGCTCGTTAAGCCGAATCGGTCCCTTACCTGCATTCTCCTGAGTACTGTTGAAACTGTAGTTATATTTGCGCAAAGCAAACATTGTAGCCCGGAGGGTCATTTTGTAGATTTCCTTGATTGTCAACCGTTCGTTGACAGAGGAGGCCAGGTTGGTTGACAATCCCCGTATCCTCAATCCGGACAAGATAATCTTATTGGCAGCCGAGGATATCTGATCTTGAGTCACGAGAATAGAAGAATCGTCCTGAATCAACGTAGATGAGGTCAAGAATGGGTTGCTTTTAAGCTTTTTCTTCTCCAATACCTTGTCGAACACTACCGTGGATGAGGTTGTTATAGACGTGGTTGAGGTCAAGTTGAAAAAGCTATTGTCGGGAATTTTCAACTGTGAACTAGATATGCTATACAACCACTTGAAGCTCACCAACAACGCTCGTATTCCCTTCTGTTCACCATCAAAGTAAAACACCAAGTAGATTTCTTCATCAACCTCAAACAACATCCCCACTGTACCCCACGGCTTAATTTTAACAAGAGTATCCCGAAAGTAGTCCGCCGTTTCCTGGGTGTTGGTGAACACAGACATCGGCAGCATAGGCAAGAGGTAGATCGGAATCGCCTTACATTTAATGTAGGGTATGGTTCGAACTAATGGTGGAGAAGACGGCACGGCAGTGGCAAATTCCTGCACTATTTTTGCCAGTCTAGTCCACAACTGGACATCTCCCACCGTCCGGGGCCCATCGGCAAGCGATACAGTCGTCGACAAGTTCATATATATGCCATGCCTGTCGACGTGAAGATGGGGACCTGGATCTATTGTTATCAGAAGTAGTGTCGCAGATGCGGGTAATGTCGCAAACAAACCGCGACAAGCTTCCACGCGCGAAACAAGGGCTTCAACCCCTCCGTGGTGTTCGTCATCTCCTCTCCAACGCTTCAGCATCATTACCCCGTGCGTTCTCCAACTGCAAATTTGTGAGTGGTTCTGCCACAGTTAATACAGTTTGGGTTTGATTCGATTGCTGCTCCTTTTTGTGGTGACCTCTTCCCTGTTTCAAGCACTTCTCCAATACCAGTGAGCTTTCCCTTTTTGACTAGAAATTTTCCACTGGCGTCCAAACCACACGGAGTAGCAGTTCTGGTTTGGCATTCATTCCCGATCAACCTCAAGTGTGTATTTGGTGTCGATTTTACACATTTGCCAACCTTTGTGTTTATATTCCCGCGTGCAAAATCTTTCTAGGGTTGACGAATAGAATTTGTTGACATCAACTTTCTTTTGTTTCCTTTGCAGCGTTTATCGAGTTTGCCTAATCTTGGTTGTTGTCAGGTTTTAATAGATACAATACCCTTCTTGGTTGTGAATATTTGCATACTTAATCACTTATCATCTAGTCCAAGATGACTACAAGATCAAAAGTGTATTCTGTGGCTAGGGTTTACGCCGATGTCAATAGCAACAAACCTACCGAATATTGGGACTACGAAAACCACAAGATATCTTGGGGTGATATAAGAAACTATGAGATTATAAGCAAGATTGGCCGGGGGAAATATTCAGAAGTGTTTCAGGGAGTCAATGTTTTGAACGATGAACCTTGCGTCATCAAAGTATTGAAGCCAGTGAAATTGAAAAAGATATACCGGGAAGTCAAAATCTTACAGAACTTGACAGGTGGACCAAATGTTGTGGGGTTGTTGGATATCGTTCGAGATGAACAATCTAAGATACCAGCGTTGATTTTTGAAAAAGTAAACAATGTTGACTTTAGAGTATTGTACCCCAAATTCACCATCAAGGATATTCAATACTATTTCACCCAGTTGTTGATTGCATTGGACTATTCCCATTCCATGGGAATAATTCACCGAGATGTCAAACCCCAGAATATAATGATCGATCCCTTGAGCAAGAAATTGAGATTGATTGACTGGGGTCTAGCTGAATTCTATCATTCAGGAATGGATTATAACGTGAGAGTTGCATCCAGATATCACAAGGGTCCGGAATTATTGATCAATTTACAACAATACGACTACTCCCTTGACCTTTGGTCGGTGGGTTGTATGTTGGGTGCCATAATTTTTAAAAAGGAACCTTTATTCAGAGGCGACTCTAATAATGACCAATTGGTCCAAATTGCAAAGGTGTTAGGAACAGAAGACTTGATGAAATATGTTAACAAATATGGGCTTAAATTGAGTCTGGATTACGATGATATCTTGGGCAACTATCAAAGAAAGCCATGGAAAGCGTTTATTACCAGCGAGAATAAACACTTGATAAGCGATGAAGTCATCGATTTGATCGACCGTTTACTCACTTACGACCATCAGTTGAGACCAACTGCCAAAGAAGCAATGGATCACCCCTTCTTCAAGATATAGAACTAATTTTATTTAATATGATAATTTGATATCTACAACCTGTGGTTCTAATAAAGTGCATTCAAATACAATTAGTGCCTGTAAGTCATTTTTCGAGATAGCAGCAAACCAAACCTTATACTAAACACATAATGAAATGGATTCCAGCCTTGCATAGTACCTTGCTACTATAATCAAATTTTGAATCCATTCTCCACTCTATTGATAAACTCCGAGAGGTCATACGACTTGTCATTAATTGTCAATTGAGTGTCTACTTTGTGATGCAACTCATCGAATAAGGTTTCATAATCATCTGATACCTGGGAAAGAAAAGAATTCGATGATATCAAATCAAAATCAGAATCGTTGGGAGATATGGGTGAGGATTTGGTTGGAATCAATTTCATGAATGTATCAAGTGATTGTTGAGGAAAATCCGAAGAAGTGATATCATTCCGAAGAAATTCTAATAATTCCTGATGGCCAATATTTGGATGTCTGGACAAGACAGTTTTAAATTGATCAAACAATTCAGGACTAACAGCAAACTGATTTTTAGAATCGTCTTCTAAATCGCCAGGGTTAAATATTCTAATACTGTTTGTGTCAAGATCTCGAAGGAAAGCATCAAGAGTTTCGTTGAATTTGAGGAGATACTGGGTTGCACTGATACAATCCCTTTTGACCTTTTTATCTTTTGATGTGGGCTTTTTACTTTTGTAGCTAGCAAGACAGTTGAATTTATCGTGGTTCTTGATGATTTCTATTAACGAAATTGCATCTGAATTGAACTTGGTATCCATGGTTATCAATTGATCCAATTTTGTTGATAAAGGATCTATATTAAGAGACTTAAGAGTGGGAATGTATTGCAAGTCCCCCATTTCATTTAAATTTACTTTAATAATATTCAAATATTGAATTAACTCAGGATAATTTTGATAGATTAATTCAGATTTATGGTTGATCCTGAAAAGTAAATATCTTTGATAAATGGTGGTGAAATCTTTCAACATAGGTTTAATGATATCTAGCGACTCCTTAAAACTTTCGATGTTTGATAGACCATTAAATTCATTATGTAAAAGCTGAAGTGTTGAACTCAAATTGTCTATCAAGATGTTATCTTTATTTAGGTTCTGAAAATCTTTGAAATCTGTATGCAATTGATCTAAAAGGGAGACCATATGTGTAGAAAACTTTAACGCGTGCGTTTCGTACTTCGATTTGAGTTTGTAGCATTTCAAAATAACATAAATGATATCGTCATATCGTAACAGATCGTCAACTAAAAGTTCTTGATAGCTCTTTTCAATTTCAAATATTTTGTACAATTCAATCAAATAAGTTACCAAACATTTTTCATCAGGAGAAGAACCTTCAAAGTCACTTGCGTCCACCAAATGGGGTACAGCAAAAGTTTCTTCGATAAAATTTATAATTTCCCTCAAATCCATATATTCTATGCTGCTATAGTACCTTTGTACAATGGAAAATAGAATTTCTTCTGGTTTTGACTTTATTGCCCAATCCTTGTTAAAGTTCTTTATGGATCTTTCTGGTAAAGTGCTATTGATCCATTTTAATAAAATTGTTTTGATTTCCAGGAAAGAGGCATTTCCTTCTTGATTGGTAAATGTAGTAGATGTATTAAACAAAAATAACGACCATATTAGTCCCAAATTCATCTTAGTATCACCGTCATAAATATTCTCAGGACTTATTGTGCTGACATTAATATCTAAAATTAAATTCAAGAATTTCAAAAAGTCTTGTAGGTTTTCTAGTTTCTGCAACTTAAAGTTGGGCTTTCTGTAAATAGGTGTTAAATAATACAATTTGTTCTTAGAATTCAAAGGATTGTCATAATTTAATGTTATTTCATAGATCAATCGATTAACTAGCTTAATCAAAACCAATCCGTCTTGCAAAGCGGAAGAAATATTATCAATTGAATTTGGAATATGCAGTAAGGAAGATGTTGGAGTTTGCGGAGAGATGGTATCTTCCATTAGCTTAGTGTTAACCCACCTAAGCATGGTTTTTTGCTGAGCTTGTTCCCATGATACCTGTTTCTTGAGCATCCCGTACTCTGTGGACAGGCCAATGAAAGTATAATGGTGTACGTTGTGGTACTAAGTAAGTATGTTGACAGAAACGGTGACAAGTAGCGAATATAGTAAATATTTGAAGAAAACTCAATTGCGTTAATTCAAGCTTTCAGGAGGAATTGGCCAATATATGGGGATGTTTCACATTTTCAATCAGCAGGTTTATCTGCAAAAGAATTAATTAAAAAAATACCTAAATGAAAACATGTCTGTGAGACAACGCATAGAAACCTAAACAAACTAAAAGTTTGAAAAATCTGTAATTAGTTATTTAGCCAGCTTTTCCTGTACCGTTTGCATTGCAAATAGCATTTGTCTTGTAATTGGTGCAATCTTACCCTGAGACGTGTTAGATCTAAAATCCATTTCTAATGTATTCATACAGCATTTTGTTCTAAATGGCGTCACAATGAAACGTCCAAGGTCCTCAATAAAAAAATACCAAGTATTCACTGCAAATTAGACTTAGCCGATACCTTCCTAGTATCTCATTAACAGTCTATTTGACCAAAAAGTAAACAATCAGCCCAGTTCTGGGGTATTTTGCTACAAAATGCCAGAAACGGATGCAAAATTATTTTTTATGCGGCATTATTTACTTTATAGAAACAATGCTATACGCGTGTATTTTGGACTATATATACTATCCTTAGTCACTTCTATTTCGATGAACCCATGGTGCACTATAAAAATGATGAGAGCATAGTTGACACAATTGTTTTTGGAACCCTGATTGAATAAGTTAACCAGAACGTTTTCAGTTTTAAATTGCACAAGAAGCTTAACCACAATTGGTTACCCGAACCCTGTATTTTTAAGTTGCAATTTTCATTTCAAATACTTTGGCGTCGACCCTTTTCTACATCACAACGTGAACATACCCAATGGAAGTGGTGTCAGATGCTGTCTCTGTAAGAAAAAGGATAGTGGAAGCAAGCTATTTAACTTATTCATCGACATTTAGGTCGACTTTCGAGTCAAGAAAATGTAATCTAATGACTTGGTGTAGAAGTATTCGAATACATTAGCCAACTGAAAAGGAAACTAACATTCTTGACGGAGCTTGGTATGTCAATTGCGATAGCGCACGATCTCGCCCAAAGCCGCCAATCTTTTAGTTGCACATATCTGTCGGAAACCCGACATAGAAACATTATGTCGTCGACAATTCAGGCGACATTACCTCGCGAGGCACTACCAGACACTAAATGTGGGAAAAATAATGCGAGAGATGACATAATGACGAACTTCGATCATCATCCACAAGATATAGTGCATATGTCAAACGAGATAGATTTTGAAGAGCCATTGACCTCAAATGTGCGTCCTGCCACGGACGCATTGATCACTATTCGTATTATAAAGTCGTTTCCATACAGGAATGTCAAGAACCACATAATTAATGGCATTGATCTTAAAAGAACAACGCCCAAGCAACTTCTTGAACAGATTATCGGCATAATCAACACCACTGGGGGGTTAAGACCATACCGCAATGTAGAATACGATGCATTAAAGATATACACAAAGGCTCATGGATCCAAATCGATGAATTTGGTCATCAACTTTGATGATGATGAAACATGGATATTGGTCAATAAACAAATAGCAGGAGACCAAAAGAGTTTGTGGGATTTGGGTGTGCAAAACGAGACCGAATTAAGCGTATTCAATTGGCAAGATTACATAGACTACAAGGCTAATCCTGAAGAGAAGTGGTAGCACAATGAAAGCGGAAATGTTGTTTTGGACTAAAAATACGAAGGTAGTGCAATGTATCAATTGCGGATATTAAGATAGTCTAGTATGTTAGTGTAATGGTTTGTGAATTAAGAATACAAATCGATAATAAATTAAAGCAAGAGTAATCAATGCACCTGTATGCGTCAGATGCCCATGGTGTCCCTCCCGTGAAACATTGCTTCTGTGCTAATCGATAACTAAGCAAGAATTGAAAAATTTCCCCGTAAGTAGTTTTAATAAGTTAAGGACAAATCAACCTAAGTAGTAGCTTCTGGCAAATAAGACCAATGCTCTATGCTGTAGTTTGTGCCTTCTTTTTCTTGTTCCAAGAAAACTGTGGAAGTGGGTATTCGCCTGGTACGAAGTAGGCATTCTGTCTGTTGGCTATACCGTTGTATGCTTCAAACCACCCACAGAAACAGTTGATAATACCCATGATACCACCAGCCTTCTTTATACCTGGGATTCCAGTCAAGAATGCAATTGCAAGTAAAATGATGGTCAAGTCCAACGTAAGGATGGCCAAAACAAATGAGTAAGTCGACTTCAAAGTACATGTGAGCAACCCGGTTGTGAAAATTGCCCAGGCAACAGACATCAAACCGATACCTTGATTCATTTGATCAGGATCGGCAGCATAAGCAGCTTCAATACCAAAAGCAGGAACAAAAATTGCCCCAAAACTCAACCAGAAAGCCCCGTAACTAGTGAAAGCAGTACCAGCAAAAGTGTTACCTGAAGCCAAGCACCAAACTCCCGATAAAAATTGAATAGCCCCTCCAAAAAAGATGAACATGGAAACAGCCACGTTTGGAATAGTAATACCCATACATCCGGAAAAATAGAATCCCAACAACAAAACGTTGAAAGATGTGGTGATCAATCCCAAGGCAGCGGCATTACCAAAGTGATGCTTTGGGTATGGAGCTAAACCAGGATTAAAGGTACCTCCGAAAGCCTGCATCAACTCATGCCTGAAGTATTTGTTATTGCCAATAACGACAAATTCGTTATTATCACCTGTAATTGTGCATGTTTTGGTGGGAATATTCTCCTGAAATGAAGTGTCGCCCTTTGTGAAGGAGACAACAGAATCTTCAGAAGTGCGGATTGATTCCATGATGGGTAGCGTAGATCTCTGGCTTTATGGTTCGACTTTTCAATTACCATTGAATTTAGGAATTACTGATATTTATATCTTTGAAAGATATCAGATTTGGATGTTTCTAAAGAAGATACTCGGATTAAAAAAATAATGGATATATGTGAAAATGAATTCGCAGCCAAAAAAATACCTCGTAACAATGGACCGACCCCACTTTTCCCCATAGTATTAATTACTGCGGAAATACAGGTAACTACTTAGACAGTGACATACAGCAGCGCCATGGCTAGTGTGGACATCAGAAAATTACACCAAGTCCGGGTGTGTAGAATCGGAGTTGCACAACTTGACACCGCATTTGTGGGAAATGAATGGTACACTGTGTCGTTGCTCAAGGAGAGGAGTAACTTTTTTTGATATCCTTTATCAGAAACCAGAGCTCAATTACCGGGCACAAACAACCGAAGATCATTTGCTATTCTGTACAGGCGTAGTAATGTTCCCCGGATCGACTATATGCAAAGAAGTAGGACCGCTTAACGATAGGCTTATGCATGTGCCACCCACAATGTTGAAGTTCCAAAGAAAACCTTTCCTACCCGTTTGAACATTAGTAAAAAAAATTGTGAACAATGGAAGTACAGATGGTTTACCGAAGATGTATTTCTTGGTGCAATATTTCAGCAGCAGTCCGAAGTTAAGTTTCGGTAATTAAATGATTTGCTGGACAATTAGATCCCTGTAGGAGACAAAAAGAATCATACGAATGAAAAGATAGCTTCTCAAACAGGAAACATGTACACCCCAGCAAAGTGTATTTTGTGAAGTTGGGGAATTATCTTTCTTTGATTTCCACATCCAATTCGTAAAGCCCCAACAATATCTGTCCTTTCTTGTATTTCCGGAGTAGTGGAGGTCGCCGGTGGCGGAAATCCAAACGGGGTAACAAAACCCATAACACACGTGAACCACGACACATGACACATCTCGTGCACGAGATAGTCGCACGCCAATATCAACCAATGACAGGCAAGGTTTTATAACATCAGACATTGCTGGTGACTAACCCATTACATAAGCTGACGTTCTTATGTGCAGCACCCGCTAATAAAATTTCAACTAATTAAATTCAATGCTAATAAAATTACCAATAAAAATAATGAATGAGAACTCAGACAAATCAACACACCAAAAAAACCTCAGACAAAAAATTGGTTCACCACCAGAAAAAGTCGTAGCAGACAGACATCCAGTCCACGCTTGTCCAGACATCATTACTTCCGCGTTCTACAACTAAGCTTTCAATTGGTTGAGTCCTTGCGAGTGTTTGCATAACTACAGGAAGTCCATACTGAACGGTTTACAGGCTTGAAAATTTTTCATCTTGCACAACTAGATTGAGTTCCTTTGAATCGCAAGCAAACTTCCGTCATTCGTGAATAATTGTGAGGAGAACGTTGTTTCGATAGCATTACATCTACGGCACCGTTTTTTCCACTTTGTTTGTTTTGATATTGATTTCCGGTTGGGTTTCATTTGTCTTTGTATAAATCTTGATTGAGTCAACATGTTTAAAACCACATTCAAAACCTTCAACTCGGCGTTGGCCCAGAAATTCATTGCTGGTGGTGTTGGTGTCACCGGGTTAACTGCATCATACTTGTTATACCAAGATTCCATGACTGCCAATGCCATGACTGCTGCCGAGCACGGTTTGCACCCTCCAGCCTACGGGTGGTCTCACGGAGGTATGTTCGACACCTTTGACCACGCTTCCATCAGAAGAGGGTACCAGGTTTACAAAGAAGTCTGTGCTTCCTGTCATTCCTTGGACAGAATTGCCTGGAGAAACTTGGTTGGTGTTTCCCACACCAACTCGGAAGCCAAGGCTTTTGCTGAAGAATTGGAATATGACGACGAACCCGATGATGAAGGGAACCCAAGAAAGAGAATCGGTAAGTTGTCTGACTACATTCCTGGTCCTTACGAGAATGAACAGGCTGCCAGAGCTGCCAACCAGGGTGCCTTGCCTCCTGATTTGTCATTGATTATCAAGGCTAGACACGGTGCTTGTGACTACATCTTTGCCTTGTTGACTGGTTATCCCGAAGAACCCCCAGCAGGTGTTGTGTTGCCAGTGGGCTCCAACTACAACCCATACTTCCCAGGTGGTTCCATTGCTATGGGTAGAGTGTTGTTCGATGACTTGGTGGAATACGAAGACGGTACCCCTGCCACCACATCCCAGATGGCCAAGGACGTGGTTACTTTCTTGAACTGGACTTCTGAACCTGAACACGACGACAGAAAGAAGTGGGGTTTGAAGGCCCTCATTGTTCTTTCCTCGTTGTACTTGTTGTCCGTGTGGGTCAAGAAGTTCAAGTGGCAACCCATCAAGAACAGAAAGTTCAGATTCGACCCTGTCCAAAAGAAGTAATCAGCCCCTAGCCATGATCACCTTGGATCCTTCACAAGTCAGCACGCTAAGACAGCGAATGTAAATAATGCGCAAAGACGGTTTTAGTCTGTGGGTGGTGAAGCTGTGAGATTGTGATTGGTTAGTGTATCATACACTACGATGTCAGCACTGGCATTGTTTCCCATAGTCATTGATAAATCATTAATAAGATTGTTTCATTCAACATAGCATTGGAAAAGGATGATCGTTAACGAGTCTTGCCCAAGTTGTGTTGACCTCTTTTTATACACATAACTCAGTTTTCATAACTTGACCATTTAGCTTTATATAAATTAAGAACATATATGTTGATGATGGTGTAGTTGACAGGGGAGCAAGGATGGCACGCTTGATGTGTCACGTGCGGAAAAGATAAAATTGGTCCCCCAATTGGTTCCTGAAACTGTTCACAAAGTCACAAAACTGTCCACAAAATTGTCCACAAACCTCCTTAGGACTGGAGGAAGGTCCCTAGAATTTGATCTATTAACACAGGCGCAAGTCAGCCCCCCAACCGCACATACCAAATAAGAACACCCAACACCGCCAGGGACCACATTCGGATACCCAAAGACTGCATACAGCCAAAGTCTAATCGGGTGCTGTCCACAATTCTGTCCTGCACAGAAAACACTACCCCATAATTTTTCCGGCGAAACTTGTGGGCGGCAAACATCGATCACAGCAATCCTGCACACAAACCAGTGAATCTCGCACGATGAACAAATTTTCGGCGAAACTCCCACGGCGTCAAAAGTGCCATAAACACACGGATAATCTCGACGATTTTAGCAGATCTTTTTTCCTCATTGCGCCAAAGCGTTTCTTTAAAGTTACTCCGTTACTTTCAGGCTTAGTCTGCTATTTATAGTCCTGCGGTGTTGCTAGTTCTATAGTTTTGATAGCTTCCCCTCTTTTTCTGATATTAAGCATACCATGAGTGCGCCCAAGAAGGACCGTTTATCGGTGCTCAACGCGGAAGTGAACAGTTCGTCGTCGTCGGTGACGTCGTCGGGGTCGTCCAAGGGGTTGCTCCAGGCGGCAAACGGCACAGCCACAGCTTCGGCCACCCGGTCGCGTGATGTCGTTGACACCGATGCCAAACCTTCGAGGTTGGTGATTGTGTTGACGCTCGCGTCGTCCATCTCGGGATTCATGTTTGGGTACGATACCGGGTACATTTCGTCGGCGTTGGTGCAAGTGGGCACCGACTTGTCCAACAAGATCTTGACATCCGGCGAAAAGGAGTTCATCACATCTGCCACCTCGTTGGGGGCGTTGCTTGGGGCCATTCTCGGTGGGGTTCTCGCCAATTTGGTGGGGAGGAAACGGGTGCTTTTGGCGTCCAATGTGATATTTGTGGTGGGGACGATCATCCAGTTGGTATCGCACACGGTGTGGACCATGATTGCCGGCCGGTTTGTGTTGGGGTGGGCCGTGGGTATAGCGTCGTTGATCTCGCCGTTGATGCTTTCGGAATTGGCCCCTGCCAAGTACAGAGGGCGTTTAATTGTTACCAATGTCATGTTCATAACAGGAGGTCAGTTGGTGGCCTATTTTATCAACTGGGGGCTCACACGGGTTTCCCACGGCTGGAGAGTGTCGGTGGGGTTGTGTATGGTTCCACCGGTAGTACAGTTTGTCCTCTTTTGGTTTTTGCCTGATACTCCCCGGTTCTATGTCATGAATGGCGAGTTGGATAAGGCCAGAGATGTGTTGCGCCGGGTGCACATTAACCCCTCGCTGGCGTATGTCGAAAGTGTCATCGAGGAGATGATTGTTTCCAACTCCACTGTTCCCGGGTCTGGCCCCATGGAAAAAGCATGGGAATCGATCAAGATCATCCATACCACCCCTGGAAACTTCCGGGCCTTGATTCTTGCTTGTGGTCTTCAAGGGATCCAGCAGTTTACTGGTTTCAACTCGTTGATGTACTTTAGTGCCACCATTTTCGAAACCATTGGCTTCAGCAATGCCACCGCCGTGTCCATCATTATCGCCGCTACTAACTTTGTGTTTACTGCGGTGGCTATCTGCATCATTGACAAGGTTGGGCGTCGTCGCATCTTGTTGGTAGGGATACCGTGCATGTGCGGGTCGTTGGTGGTGTGTGCCATTGCTTTCCATTTTCTCGATATTGACTTTTCGTCTGGGTCGGGTGTGATTAACTCTCGAGGAATCTCTGGTTGGGGAATTGTTGTCATTATCGGTATGGTGTTGTTTGTGGCATCGTATGCCATTGGTATTGGGAATGCAGCATGGGTCGGAGTGGAGTTGTTTTCCGACGTTAATGTGCGTTCAATCGGGGCCATGTACGCAGCCTGTACCAACTGGGCTGGGTCCTTGGTTATTGCCTCCACTTTCTTGACCATGTTGGAAAACATTACCCCCACTGGCACGTTTTCCTTATTTGCTGGGTTGTGCTTTGTTTCGTTTCTTTTCGTGTTCTTCTTATTGCCCGATACTGCAGGTCTCGAGTTGGAAGAGACCACGGCGTTTTTGGCCCACAGCTTCAACGTCAAGCAGGCTGCACAGTTGTCCAAGGAGCGCAAAAAGCGGTCCAAGTTTGTCAATGCGTCTCCTTCGGTCTAGTTGGGTCATTTATTCAGTTCTTGACTCCTGGAGGTTGTTGTTGGACATTTGACGCTGCCCTCTTGGAGATATTTGTATTTAAACGGTTAGTTGTAATATAATTTTAGAGGTTTGAGCGGTGATGTAGTTTGGGGTTCAAGGGGACTCTTTGGATTGAAGGAGTGAAGATGTGTTTGATGGAAAGGGGGTCTTGGGAGAAGTGTAGGGATTTTAAACTTAAGTTGATGCAGCAATAGCATGGGAGATATTTGGTATTCGAATTGTCGAGTCTGACGGGTACCTTGTATTATTTTGATACGTTTTATTGATTTGATATGTGGTATTCGTGGTATCTCATGTGACTTCTTATAGAATATTAGTTCTATTTTGTATTGGGCTTTTTGATTTAAGTGACTTGAATGTCTTTTGGCACTTCAATGTCTGTTATTCGAGTTTGGTATATTCATTTTTATTGAATGATTCCTAATTTCTCAGTTTTGATCTTTGCATGTTCAATTTGATATTTGATCCGACATCTGATTTAATATCTAATCATTTCTGATTAAATAACTCATCTAATGCTAGTTGCATGTCTCGTTGCACTTCATTACTTTCTCCTTTACTCTCTCATTTATTTGTTATTTGGCTTAATTAATTAATTAATTAGTAACCTATCTCTCTTCTGATGAGCCATCTGGAGCTTTTTTCAATTATTGAATAAATATTGTGGTAGCTTTCAAGTTGATCTGTAAGCAACTCTCACAAAAATCTCATCTGTTCCTTCGAATAGCCTTGTGGTGTCTCCACGTATTGGTGGCGACACCTTTGGTCAATCGTTTGACAAGAGCACCAGTTTTCATCCTTTTTCTTCCAAACAAAGCAAATAAAATTCCAGAATTTTACCACAATCCACCACCTCTATTGCCTCCATCCCACATCTGCTGTCGGAGCCCCGTCCAAGCAGTACCGGAAAGTTAGTTTGGCAGGTTGCAAAATTGTAGTGCGGCTGCAAAAGGTCGTGTCCGCACCTCCACCATTGCGATCCTCACCATCACCACCTAGCAGCTGCTACCACGGCTACAGCAACCACGACGGCAGACCGCGGCTAACACTCATCGCTACCATATCCGCGACGGCCTACACTGCGCACGACCAATCATATTGCGCCGTTTCCCGACATTTTTGTCCAACCATCCCCCGCATATCCCAGTCAGTTGATGCGAGCATCCCCATGGCCGACACCTCCGCACCTCCGCCGGGTCCTGACCCCAAACGACGCCGTACCCACCGCGGAGCGTCCCCCGCGC
This sequence comes from Scheffersomyces stambukii, assembly GCA_002245345.1. Taxonomy (NCBI): domain Eukaryota; kingdom Fungi; phylum Ascomycota; class Pichiomycetes; order Serinales; family Debaryomycetaceae; genus Scheffersomyces; species Scheffersomyces stambukii. The sequence goes on from NBZC01000040.1 coordinate 49,096, forward strand.
CGCCGGACCGCACCTCGGCACGGTCCATGGGCCGGTTGCGCGACTACGAGGTGATGCAGAAGTTGGGCCAGGGCACGTTTGGGGTGGTGCAAAAGGCCAAGCGCCGGCGAACGGGCGAGTTGGTGGCGCTCAAGCAGTTGATCAACCACCTGGCCAAGGACGGGTTCCCCATCACCGCCATGCGCGAGATCACCATCTTGAAACGGTTGCACCACCGCAACATCCTCGCCATTGTGGATATGATTTACGAGGAACCCAAGGTGGCCCTGGCTGCCGACCTCGTGACCCACCGCGGGGTGTTCTACACCGTGACCCCCTACATGTCCAGCGACTTGGTGGGGTTGTTGGAGAACCCGGCGGTGACGCTCCGTCTCTGCGACACCAAGTGCTTGATGGTGCAGCTCTTGCACGGCATCCAGTACGTGCACGAGCAACGGTTCTTGCATCGCGACATCAAGGCCGCCAACATCTTGATCGACTTCACCGGGGTGTTGAAGATTGCCGACTTTGGCTTGGCCCGTGTGTACCACGGCGACATCCCCCGGCGGGGTCACGGTCCCGGCGGCGGCGACCGCGCCTACACGGCGTTGGTGGTGACCCGATGGTACCGGGCCCCCGAGTTGTTGCTTGGCGACAGAAAGTACACCACCGCTGTCGACATGTGGGGGATCGGCTGTGTGTTTGCCGAGTTATTCACCTGCAAGCCCATTCTTGTCGGCAAGTCTGACCCCCACCAGGCCCAGCTTGTGTTTGAGTTGGTGGGTCCCCCGGGAGACTGGGCCTCCAAGTTGCCCAACAAGACCGACTTTAACATTGGCTTGACGGCCAAGCGAACGTTGGAAGACCGTTTCCTGCTGCTCATGCCCCCTTGTGGTGTCCGTCTATTGGCCGGGTTGTTGACGTCGGACCCCTACAAGCGGTTGAACGCCTTGGACGCTTTGGACCACGAATTTTTCAAAAATGACCCCTTGCCGTTGCGCCCCGACCAGTTGCCTCGCTTTGAAGAGTGCCATGAGATTGACAAGGAAAGATTCAAAAAGTTGCGAGCGAAGACAAACGACCCCGATCCCCTGAGACATTACCCCAACGACCTCAGGTATCCGGGCGACTCCAGGTATACTAGCGACTCCAGGTATCCCAGCGAGTCACGGTATTCCCGCGGTGATTCGCGGTTTTCCTCAAAAGAATCGCAGTATCCCAACGACACCAGAAATCCAAAGGACTCGAGATTCCCGGCTCCCGGGTCTCGATACCGCAACGACGGCAAGTACTCTAATGGAGACACCGTGCACCCAAATAGCGACCGGAGAAACCTCAATTACGACTCAAGGCACAACAACTCCAAATATCCCTCATCGATGCCCGACACCAACAGGCCGCCCTCTCGCTTCGACACCTATATCCCCAAGCGCAACGATACGGGCCCCACCACTGCTACATCTAGAATCAGAGAAGGCGAAGACACAAGGCGGGACCGCTACGACTTGTACCGAAGCGTTTCTTCGACCCGATCTCCGGCAGTATCCACCTCAGACCAGGAACCGACAGCGAAACCTGCAGCGACAATGGTTGGCACGGCGCCACCAACCACCGTCACCTCGAAGGTGGTGGCCACGGGCACACAATCACGTGACAAAGATTACTCTGCGTACTTGGAGTACCTGGAGAGAAGATCAGGCACAGCGCGAGGATCTGGAGTGGTGGCCAGTATAAGAAACCAAGCACAAGCCGGCACAGGCACAAGAAATACGCCGCAGGAGCGGGCGCCGACCGAGAAACCGCCCCATCTGTCGAAAGCAAGTCCACCGCCCCCGGCAGAAACAAAAACGCCACAGCAACCCGCCGGACCCCCCAAGCGTCCCATCACCGGCTCATCTACAAATCCGATCATCAAGAGAAAGAAGTTGGATGACAGCGTCGAGGGAGAAAGCGATCTCAGTGAGATGGAAGAACTCAGCCGCGACGACCAAAGCAGTTTCCACGACTTTTTGGACATGGCCAACTTCAAGACCGAGATTGAGTTTCGCCGGTTGAGCAACGAAAAGATCCGGTTCTTGCAAAAGGAGAGGGGCCGGCGGTGAAGGCAGCCTCTCGTTGACGCTATGTAGTAATACATTGGCGTTTCCAAAACAGTAGTTTGCGCGGGGCATATTTTTTGTGGAAGTATGCCGACTTCGGGTTACCGGGTGGTGCATGCAGTCCTCCTTCCTAAAACGGCCCATTTTCCGAGAAACTGATCAAATAGATTACAAAGCAATATGCCGTCTCGTTTAGTACTACGGCACAAATAATGGACAACCGATTTTGCCCACAAACCGCCCCTCGCTCGTTCTTCAACATTGGAGCTGTTTCAGTTCGTGCTGGTCGAGTTCTTTGTATTAGTGCGTCCTTTACTTTTCACTTCGTACTTTGTGCTTCCACAAGCAGCTAGTAGCACAGTAGTTTCGAGTTGCTACGATAGCTTGGGTGTGTTTTCCAGTTGCACCTCACGCCAAACCCCGATTCAACCAGGGGTACCATCGCACTTGTCCAGAGCTGGCCACAATGGTGTCGATAGACGAATACTTCTCCATTCAGACCTTCCTCATCGTGTTGAGGGAAACCCTTGAATCGGCGATCATTATTTCAGTGTTGCTCGCATTTGTGCACCAGGCATTCACTACCGAAACTTCGTCCAAGGCCACATCGAGTTCCAACAGAAAAAGTTACAATAGTACCAATGCTGAGCCTGGTACCCTCCATCGCTCTTCCGAGGTACAACTAGATGGTCAAGATGACATTGAAAATGCTCGTTTGTACCACTATTTGAAAGTGCAAATCTGGGCCGGGGGGTTGCTAGGCCTTGTAGTATGCTTGATCTGCGGCTCGATTATTCTTGCCGTGTTTTACATTGTTGGCAGCGATCTATGGTCCACAGCTGAACACTATTGGGAAGGAACCTTCTCCATAGTTGCCAGTGTCATCATTTCGGTGATGGGAGTCAAAATCCTCAGGATCAACAAAATGCAGGAAAAGTGGAAGACTAAACTTGGAAATATCATTTTGAAGCGTGGGTATTTGCCCAGGGAAAGACAATCGCCAATCCTCAACAAAGAACGAGAAGGATGGTTCTCGAGAATTGAAACTTGGTCCGAAAAATATAACATGTTCATTTTGCCATTTGTAACCACCCTAAGAGAGGGAATGGAAGCAATTGTGTTCATTGGAGGTATAGGCATCAACGAAAATACCTCGGTTTGGGCCATATTTAATAGTGCTATTGCTGCCATCATCATTGGCTCCACCATTGGCATGTTTTTGTACCGTTCTGGAAACACAATGTCCATCCAATGGTTCATGATACTCTCAACCTGTTTCTTGTATTTGGTAGCCGCAGGGCTCTTTTCAAAGGGGGTTTGGAACTTTGAATTGCAAAGATTTATCGACCAATGTGATGGCTTTGACGTCAGTGAAACTGGACATGGGCCAGGCTCATACGATATTATGCAGAGCGTTTGGCACGTCAACTGCTGCAATGGAGAATTGCAGGATGACGGGGCTTTTTGGATGATTTTCACGGCTATTTTTGGCTGGACTAATTCGGCAACTTACGGCAGCATAATCAGCTACAATTTATATTGGCTTGCTATAATTGCTGTCTTTGTTTCCCTTATTTACGAGGAGAGAAGAGGCTACTTGCCTATTGTCCCTTTGTCGTGGCAACAAAAGAGAATTCAAAAGAGGGAAGCTTTATACACACTATTGGATGGTTCTGAGAACAACGCCTCCATTATTGCCAGGCTGAGTGTTGATTCAGTCAATTCGGAAACCCCGCTACAGTAATATTTAGCTACGTTGCAATATAACTCTAAATATTTTTAATTCAGGGATTAAGATTGGCCATACCACGGGTAGCATGTGAGGCAACCTTGGAGCCACAAATATTGCAAGCAATATTCAAGGCTTTCCCCCTGTAAAATTCGAGGGTTGATCTCGGCTTTTGATGCATCCAATAGTAACTTAGAGGAAAAATATTATTATAAAATATTTACGCCACTGATCTTTTAGATAACATTCGTAGTCCTTGAGTTAGCCAAAAGAAGGCTGGCAATGGACATGCATCACACACAAAAACAATACAGAACCGGAGGAATGGCTCAGGCGGATCTTTTGCCTCTCGTTGTAATTAACAGAAATAGCTCCACCAAAATGGCGCTTTGCAACAATAGGAAATATTTTTCATATTGTGGTTAGGAATTTTTTAAGCAAATATCACTAAGGCGACTGCAACCAATCTTCTCAAATAATAATAATGCCTTCAATAGCGTTGTTCCTGGAAATAATTACAGCAGCACAGCATTTTTTAAAAATGAGCTTAGCTATTGGACACATTCTCCTGATTATAAGGGGTTTTACTTAAGCCCCTCTGCGCATACAAAAAAGTTTTGAAAAAAATAATACTGTCAAAAAATATTTCTTGTCTGCGATCTTATCTGATTGGATCAATTGCGCAAACATAGAAATTATTTTCATGTAGCTCCTGGAAACCAACCAATATTGTAGTATGCATTTTTCGGATAGGTTCCGGTATATTGCAGAAGAGGTTCTGCCTTTCCGTTTCGTTCTTGTGAATTATTTTACCGCTTGCTTATGCTAAGAAAACTGTCAAAAAATACATCAATAAATTTTAAGTGTCGAATGGAGCCCTTTATTTGCTGACTGTCAAATTGTATGGGAACTCTCTGGGCATCTGTAGAAGAGCAAAAGGAAATCCGGGAACTTAAAAGATGAACAAAGTTCCAGTATGGAACAAAATTGTTATCCCCTTCTTATTGTTCATCACTACGGGAACGGCTCATAATAACATTTATCTCATGAAAGATCAACAATCAAGTTTCAATGATTTTCTACAGATTTTGTGTTTCTTACTTGTATTGTCTTCTAGCCAATAATGCATCTTCATTTTATTTTAGTCCGTCTCGTTTGGCTGTTTGTTCATTCAAGGTATTACCTTGTATGTCACTCCTGGTGTATCGAATTGAAAAAAAAATTATCATTTTCATCTTCATGTACGATATGCAAAAAAATAGGAACTACTTTTGGGGAACGTTGGGGGAATAACCCAAGAAAATATGGGACATCCCCTTGCGTATCGGAAATTGACAACAGAATTTCTATTTCGAAGATACGGCGCTTTTTTGAATTGAATCCACAACTTTTGATCATCATCTTCTTCAAACTAGAGCCAAACAATTCATGCTTGAAACATTGCTTTGATACATGAGTTGGCTAAACTTGCTAGACTAGATTTGTGGTAGCCGATGCAGGGTAGGAACGCTTTTGAAAATATTGTTCACAAAATTTTTATATGCAAAATATTTCTTGGCAGACAGTTATGAGTATAGGAACCTTTTGTCCTGTTAATACAGTCCTACAGAAATCTTACCAGTTACTAGTAGCCACATATACCAGCTTATAACTATGCAAATTACTATTAGAATGTGATCATTTATTGATTAATTCTAGTTATTTTAATTGCATGATTGTTGCTGGCACCGGCGATTGAAATTACCGACTTTAAAACCTTCTTCCTATTATTTCATATAATGCACTTATTGAAAATTAACAATTCATAACCTAACATATTAATTGTTGAAAAATTTGAAAATGTAGAATATGGGAAACCTGATGATTTGCCGCAACATTTACCGACTTTAGAAAGTTCGTAAAACATTAATTCATGTACAATCATTTTACAGCCATTTCAAGAATAATATATCCGGCTCCTGGTTTTAAAAGGTTTTTTCTATTGTAAAGCTAGACATAATGTACTTTATATTCAAACATATATAAGATGCATATTTCTTTCTGAGAATTGCTTGTAATGCTTTTCAAGCTCGAAATATTCAAAACTGGTTTGCCAATTATCTGCTTCGAATAATGAATTTGTGGGCAGGCGTTCTGGCTATCTTTCTTTTTGTTGCAGGTGTTGCAGCAGGCGATGCACCTTATAAACCATATAAAGGCACAATAGCTGTGTACGCTTGCAATTACCAAATTTCTCAAACAGTATCTTTCTGTGCTCAGCCTTATGATTATCCATGTTTATGTTCCAACAAGAGTGCCCTTGCAACATATGCTGGTTGTTTATCACTACCAGATAGATACAATCCTAATGAAATTAGTTTTTTTAACGATTATTGCAAGATGTATGGAAATACCACATTGGCTGACGATTGGTTTGAAGAAGGAAAGAAATACTATGATAGTAGTGCAAAATATACTTCAGAAATTGAAGGTTTTAACATTAGTGTACCCATAGCAGTTCCAATAAAGTTAAATTCTTCCGAGTCAACATTATATTGGGTTGCATACAAACAATTCCTAGGGAACTATGACGATTCTTTATACTGGGGATCAGGGATTTATGGTTATTGGTTACTTGTTTTCCTTTTGGGAGCTATTGGAAATTGGAGCAAGGTTCTTTTTCCTGGAACAATTAACCGCTTGTCAAATCCATTGATAAACAATTGGCGGAAACATGTTTCAATGCCGGCAACCTTCAGAAGAAGAAGAGCTCAAGAGAAAACATTCCTTAAATATTTTTCTTTTCTTATTCCATCAAGATGGGAATCAGTAGTACTTGCTGGATTTCTCGCTATTACAATAATATCGAATTCGGTTAATATGAAATACGTGGAAGGAGATCCCGTACTTGGTTCTAGGTATGATGCTCATATGAGATACGTTGCTGATAGAACAGGAATAATAGCAACAATGTTAACACCTTTGATATACCTTCTTGCTGGAAGAAATAATTTCTTGCAATGGTTAACAAGATGGCAATTTTCCGTTTTCATGACTTATCACCGATACATTGCAAGGGTTGTATTTATTTTGGTAGTAATCCATGCAGTCTGTTTCAGTATAATTTATGGAAGTTCATACAATGAGGCAATGAAAGAAACGTATTTAATATGGGGTACTATTGCAACCGTTGCTGGTGGAATAATATTATTTCAAGCAATGTTATTTTTAAGAAGAAGGTGGTACGAAATTTTTCTTCTTATCCACATAATAATGGCTGCACTCTGGCTAGCAGGAACATGGATTCATGTGGTAGACTTGGGATATGTGTGGATGGTTTATCCTGCGGCTGCTGTATGGGTCTTAGATAGAGTGGTAAGAATCGGCAGGTTGATTTCGTTTGGGTTCCCCGAGGCTGATGTATTATTATTGTCAGATGAAACTTTGAAAGTAATAATTCCCAAACCAAGCTACTGGACATCTATCCCAGGTGGACATGCTTTTATTCATTTTATTAAACCAACCTACTTCTGGCAATCTCATCCATTTACGTTTACCGATTCAGTTGAAGACAAGAATAATATTGTCTTGTATTGCAAGGTCAAAGGTGGCATCACTCACAGCTTGTACAAATTGTTAGCTTCCTCACCCGGAAAGGCAACAAAAATTACAGTTGCAGTTGAAGGACCATATGGTGAACCCACAGGAGCTAGATCAGCTCAAACAGCGATTTTTGTTGCTGGTGGTAACGGTATCCCAGGTATTTACTCCGAAGCATTGGATTTATCATTAAGACAATCACAGTATTCAAACAAGGTTGTTAAATTAATTTGGGTGATAAGGGAATATAAATCATTATTTTGGTTTTATGAAGAACTAGCAAATTTGAAACAAACTAATATCCAAACAACCATTTACGTGACCAAACCAAATGCAATAGCTTCAGTAGATGACTTTAATAACAGACTAGTTGGTTTGAATAGCGCCTCACTGTTAGATATAAACGAATCATACGAAAGCAATGAAAAAGCTAAAGATGATTTATTGAAAGAAGGCATGAAACTAGAAGTTAGTGACTGTGAAAAAGAAGATAGCACAATCAATGCCAAAATCATAGAGACAATCAAATCTGAGTTATGCCACATTGAAATCAAGGAGGGAAGGCCAGAAGTCGAGAAGTTTATGAAACAAGAAGTTCAAGAGTCTAATGGTGCCATTGCCTTTGTTGCATGCGGTCATCCAGTCATGGTAGATGACATCCGTTATTGCGCTGCCCTTAATGTTACCAACTCAGATAACAAAAGAGTGGATTACTATGAGCAAGTCCAAGTCTGGGCATAGATAAATCCAACAGCATATTATTACTAATTTTACTAATTGAGTACTAATAATATTTAGGGCAATCTTGTGAGTGTCATCTGTGCCCATATGAAATGAGTTTTCCAACTATTTTTTTTGTCTCTGGTATTTAATTCGTATATTCTGTTAATTGAAATCAAAAAAAATGTGATGAAGAGACTAAATAGTTTAGATCATCTTAGCCATCATGTACTGCTGAAACCAATTCACTACACTATTTAATCACCGAAGTAAACTTGGAAGTTTGGTTATCTCTGGTGAAACTAACGTATTTCGCAAATCATTACATACTAAAAAATAGGAAAATGTCAATAAAGGAAGATCAAAGTTCAATTTTTTTTTGACGCCCTAGCTCAATTCAGATTCTTGCTAAAAGCAATTGGTTTCCAAAACGGGTCAGAAAAGAGATGGAAGCAGCAATTTGCTGGGGTCGCCTAAATTTCATCACAAAATGAGGACACCGGTAAAAAGTAGGCGAGGTTTGAATTTGCTAGTCCTACTAAATATTACTTGTATTGCAAATACAAAAAAATTATGATTAATATTTCGGTACTTCATTTTGACACAACATTCAATTGTTGACAAGGGAAGACTTGAAAACCGTTTTCTAATTTCTTCTTTTCAACATGCCTTCGTTGGCAGACTTAAACTTGGCGTAACACGTTAGCTACGTAACTTTCGAAGGCCTATGCAGGATTTGGCACCTATTGTGGAGCATGCAATAGTTTATGCAAGAACACTTTTTTGTGTAATTTATTTGGGTTTATGACACATGACATAGTTTATGGACACGGCTTATGAATACGTAACATAGTGTCTATGGGACACAAATTCGCTTTTTCCAAAGTCATATTCTTGATTGGTTACTACGGTAAATTTATCGCTGGTTTGCAAATTCAATTAAGCTTAACAGTGGAAATTGGAGCGTTGTAATGAACGAGACCATGAAAGGCATAAACATTATTCTGGGCAAGAGTTGCATGGTAACCACATGAATTAGATTGCAAATGATAACTATGAAACCTAAACAGTACTCTGAAAGCAGTTTGGGGATCGAGAGAATTCAATATTTTACCGCCTTGTTTCAAAGTAATATTCACACGGATTTATTCATCAATTAATTTTAATGCCAAACAAAAAAACGAATCAACTGTTTGCTGGTGTAGCACAATATCCAAATGTCTATGCCAAAACCCAGATACTTGGTTTATATCTTATTCCCATATGATTTCCAACATCATCAGTTTTCAATATTGGCGAGACTTATGAATTAATTTTGAATTGAAGGAACTGAAACTCTTCTGCATCGTTCGACCCATGATATCAATTCCATCAGTGGTATGAAGATCTTGGTTGTCAAGGGATAATTCAGGGCAATTTGGTAAAAGGACAACGTTCGTAAACAATGGTTATCTAGTAATATTCCATTTCCAATTTCAAACTTTGTCAGAATTTATTTTTTAATTATTTTTTAGTGTCTAACTTTAATTGGAAAATATTCTTTCAAAATATTTTTTGCTGCTTTTATTCTATCTTTATTGAGACTTGATTTTTTACACCCAAAATTTCCCTTCTGTATTACGGTGAATCAAATAACCGTGGAATCAACTGTATAAATGAAATCACCATTCCTTCCACTCCTAATATAATGTGCGTCTTTTATATGAAAATTAAGCCAAATCCTTTTTTCCACATAGGCAAGGAAGAACTATGAAGTCTTTGATATACTTATCGGTGATCATTGCTTTAATCACTGGAAGTGAAGCTTCTTTCTTCCCAGCTAAGAAGAATCTTCCATATATCAGATATGATAATTTAAAGCCAGTTTTTGCTTGTAATTTGCAAATAAATAACGGTGCCACATATTGTGCTGGTAATTCCTATTATTACACGAACTATGCTTGCTTATGTACCAATCCTTACTGGCTTCAGTCAATGGCTGGTTGCCTTGCTTATGGTGAAAAGAATTCAACAAAGTATCAAGAAGCATTTTTCAAATTTTGCAAAGAGAATGCAGGTATCAGCTTGAACTCCTCAGTATACGAGGTAGCATATGCCAACTTTACTCAAAATGCTGTCGATCCCAAGTTAGTTGAAGGCTTCAATGCAACGAATGTAATAAGTTATCCAATTATTTTAGACAAGAATCAAACTGATTTATACAGAAGAGCTTATAACCAGTACATGGGCAATTTTATTGACTCATTGTACTATGGAGCTGGAATTTATGGATACTGGGCTTTGATGTTTTTGGTTGCAACCTTTTTCAATTGGAGTAGATTCATGTTTCCAAATTTTTTCAAAAAAAGTACTGGTCCTTTAATCAATGGTATCAGAAAGAACATTATCCTACCAGCTTTGGCAGCGAAGCACAAGACACAAGCTAAACATTTTGGCAGAATCGTAGCAGGGATAGTTCCTTCACGTCTTGAATCTTTAATAATTGTTGGATTTATTATTTTGTTGATTATAGTAAGCGCTATCAAAACAGGATTTGTACAGGGAGATCCCATATTGTACACCAAATTTAACGCTCAATTATACTATGTTGTTGATAGGTGTGGAATAATTGCAACCTTTATGATGCCCTTGGTAATTTTATTTGCGGGACGCAACAACTTTTTGCAATGGATTACTAGATTGCCATATTCAACATTTGTTACCTTCCATCGTTGGACTTCAAGAGTAATGTTTTGTTTGATTGTTGTTCATGCATCAGGATACACTAAGCTTCTTGGGGACTTCTACAAATCTGAGTTAAAGGAAGGATTTTTGAAAGCAGGGATCGTGGCTGCATGCGCTGGGGGAGTCATGTTGATCCAAGCTACTTTGTATTTAAGAAGAAAGTGGTACGAAATGTTTTTACTTATTCACATTGTGCTTGCTTTTATTTGGATAGGAGGTGCTTGGATCCACGTAAATGAACTAGGTTATGTTTATTTTATTTACCCAGCAGCAGCGGTATGGTTTTTCGATAGGCTTGTTAGACTCATTCGCTTATTTATGTTTGGATTTCCTCAAGCAGATGTTACCTTGTTATCAGATGAGACATTAAAGGTGATTATTCCCAAGTCCAATTATTGGAAGACAACCCCAGGTGGACATGCTTTTATTCATTTTTTTAGGCCTAGTTGTTTCTGGCAATCGCATCCATTTACATTTACAGACTCAGTTGAATACCGTGACAGCATTGTATGCTTTTGCAAGGTGAAAGGTGGCGTTACTCATGGATTATATCAATACTTAGCATCTCGCCCTGGTAGAACTGCTAAAGTTAGAGTTGGCGTTGAAGGTCCTTACGGCCAACCCACTCCTGCCAGAGGAGCCGAAACTGCAGTTCTTATTGCTGGTGGAAATGGTATCCCTGGTATTTATTCGGAAGTTGTCGATTTATCAATGAGAGCAAATCAACATAAAAGCAAACAAGTCAGATTGATTTGGGTTATAAGAGAGTACAGATCGTTATACTGGTTTTATGAAGAATTACTGGCATTGAGGAGAACATGCATCCGTACAACCGTGTATGTCACCAAGCCTGACTCACACATACACGTACAGGACTTCCGGTCCAAATTAAGTTTTAGTGAAGATGAATCTGAGGCATCTTGTAACGAAAAGGAAGACCCATACAAAGAGAAAAACACAAATGGCTACAAAGAAAATGTAAGGTCAGTGGAGACCGAGGGATGCAGCGATAAATCAGATTCTCATGCAATCATCCAATCTCTCAAGTCAGACTTGGATCATGTTGAATTCCGTGAAGGAAGACCGAACATTGAAGAAATAGTTCGCCATGAAATCCATGAATCAAATGGTTCCGTTGCCTTCGTTGCTTGCGGACACCCACACATGGTAGATGACATTCGCCATTCTGTGGCCAACAATGTCAACAATCCAGAAAGAAAGCGGGTTGACTACTACGAACAATTACAGGTTTGGGCTTAGAACTGAATACCCCTTGGATGCACTAATATATCTGTGTAATGTATAGACAATGTGCTAACTTATTTATAAAGGACTTATTGTGTAACTGTATAAAGTGATTGGCCAGGGTTGCTAACTTCACCATGAGGGGTTTGTCTCATTGTGATCTACGTTGTCAAACATCTCGTCAACAGAGCTTCCTAAATATATTTTTAGGGTCTTGCGAGTCGCTGGGAGTATTTTGCACTTCACCATTGTCTTCTTAACGCCGTCGTTATTATCTGATCTATCATATGCTTGAAATCTGTGGCAACCACCAAATGCAAAATAGTAATCCTTGCCCGATTCTCGGACGTGAAACACGTCGATTGGCGGGAGTTCCCCTGGAGTGATTTCTCCTATACTGCATGTTGCTGATGCCATGGGTGTTCCATTTAAGGTGGAGACCATTGCATCTATTTTCTGCATGTCCAACACAGGCGGGATCGGCCTTCGAATCTCGTTCAATGGCACATATGCTATTTTCAATTGACTTGATTGCAACGACATGTTAGCTGTATACTGTTACTGCTTGGAAAAATGAATAATGCGGTCAGATTATGGTGTCAATTTATATAATTGTTCATTATGGAAAGCTCTGCTTTCTAAGCAGTGATGTCTTTTGTCATCTGCTGCGAATCGAGATTTATCTCCCTGTCTTCGAGACCGTTGCCAATTTGTCAAATGAACGATCGATTCTTATTCTCAACGTTTGTAGCCATGGTAAGCCACTGAAGATAGCAACATTTAGCCCGCATTGGTGTGCACAGCATTGGTGTTCACTAACAGAGGTATCCCTGCTTATTTGCTTACATCTACGACGACGTGCATAGTAAATTTAGTACTTGAATGAGGTAGGAAATGGCGAAACTAATGAGCGAGTACTGAAGCCATTACGAGGATTACGTGAAGGCATTTCAATCCGAGATTGGGCTGAATGAGGCAGTCATTAATCTAGCCATAGTCACATAATAAGGCTTGTCGGTCTTAAGTTAAGTGGCTATAGAAATACAATGGAACGGTTCCAATTGACCACATCATTCCTTGTCCGTATTCGGCTATGCAGCAAAAGGAAATGGGTGCACCGAAAAAGAAATTCAAGGAAAAAATCGGAAACATTTTGCTGCACGTGAACCTCACGCGGGATTTGACGTGAAGCATCATCCACGTATGCGCACATTGACCAACCGTATGAAAAGTACCACATAGGCTTAGTCTTGTGTATCTGCATGGAACATTTTTCCCTGAACACTAGAAATATTGGCTGAGAGGAACCTAAGGTCCACTGTACAGGAGGGATCCTCGAAAGGAAAGCGTCAAACATTCACGAGCCACTTCAAACCCTAATTCCGAAAATGTGGACAGACATGTTCAGAGAAGCTTTCAACTAACTATATGCAGTCTGATATTTGTAATTAATCTGTGCTATCACGTGAATTGCGCACAGTAATTTATCGATTTCATCAGTGTCTCGCTTTTGTCCCACCTCTGGCCCTCTTTCCGTATTAATGCCCATTTCCGATTCGCTTCTTTTTGACATCCATGCTTCAGTACTGAGCAAGAGTTTTTTTCAATACCGGAGATCAAAAAGATAAAATTGAACATGCTTGTTTCTCCTTTTGGTATCCTTTTATTACCAGCAAATTAAAGCTGTTCATGGTGCAGTTACAGAGGTAGCCCAGTTGATGTTATGTACAACTACGCGGTATATACATCGCTAGTGCTCTTGATATTGCTCGTCCCCTTTTTGGTGCCCGTTCGGATCAAGAGCCGAATTCATAACAGAATTAAGGTATCTCTTATTATAAGTTTGTTGGTTTCGTCTTTGGTGGCATTGACTCCGGATGCAGCGATTGACGGAGCACCTTTCCATGAATATGGACAAGCCAAAATTGCCTACTTCAGTTGTACCTATCAAATCCTGTTGACAGCTTCCTTTTGCGATTCCGGTGTTGATCCAGGTTTTTGTCTTTGTTCCAACGAGAATGCTTTAGCTACAATCTCCCATTGCTACCAATATGCCCATCAAAATCAAATTGGTAACTTTCTTCAAGAATGTCAATCACAATTCAATAGGACAGTGACAAGAGACCAATTCAATAGTGCCCACCAACATTATTTGCGTGAAGCAGTTCCTGTCAACGAGATAGACCACTACTCGCCCAACATGAAAGTTAATTTCCCGGTGAAGTTAAATGAATCAGAAATTCTATTGTTCAAAGGCGCATACGAACAGTTTTTGGGAAACTATGACCGATCTATGAAATACGGAGGCTATTTAGTTTTGTATTGGATTGGAGTATTCATACTAGCAGCAATCGGAAACTGGTCCAAAATAGTATTTCCAAAGTTGCATCGGAATTTGACGGATCCCATTACAAATTCGTTTAGAAAGTATATTAGTCTTCCTGCAACAGGGTCTAAAAGAAAGACCAACGAAAAACCATTTGCATACATACTTACAATGCTTGTTCCTACAAGAGCTGAAACATTGATCCTATCATCTTTATTTGTGATTTGCATATTCCTAATGGTTCATAAAGTTCATTATTATGAGGGTGATCCAATCTTCCATTCCAAATATTTGGCTTTACTAAGATATTATGCCGTTAGAGGCAGTGTATTAACAAGTCTGATGATGCCACTTTTAATCTTATTTGGAGGTCGCAATAATTTCTTACAATGGTTCACACGATGGGATTACTCCACATTTATAACTTTGCATCGTTGGCTCTCGAGGATTATATTTTTAATGGTTGTAATTCATGCAGCGTTCTATTCATTATACTTTCGCCCATACAGCGAAAAGATTAAACAGGGGTATGTTTTGTGGGGAGTAGCCGCCACCGTGGCAGGCGGTTTAATAATGATTCAGGGACTATTGGTATTGAGAAGAAGGTGGTATGAGATGTTTTTATTATTCCACATAGTATTGGCGGCCGTGTTTATTTTTGGAGCCTGGATTCATGTTCTTGATCTTTATTGCATTTGGTTTTACTATTGCACGGCTATGATTTGGTTATTTGATAGAATTATTAGAATAGCCCGATTGATATCTTTTGGTTTCCCAAATGCAAAAGTGTACCTCTTGGCAAACGAAACTTTAAAGATAGTTGTGCCAAAACCTGATAATTGGGAAGCAATACCTGGGGGTCATGCCTTTATTCATTTTCTTCGTCCATCTTGTTTTTGGCAGTCACATCCGTTTACTTACACGATCTCTCCAGATAATAAAGAGATTGTGTTATACATCAAAGTTAAACTTGGAGTGACATTATCGATATATGATTACCTAGCAACCCATCAACATAATTATGTAAAGATTAGGGTTGCTATTGAAGGGTCCTATGGAGAAGCCACACCAGCCAGTAGATACGATACTGCAGTATTTGTTGCTGGTGGAAATGGTATACCAGGTATATTTGCTGAAGCTTACGATTTGGTGAAAAATAGCAACGATTTGAAACAAGTTGTCAAACTAATTTGGGTCATTAGGGAGTTCAAGTCGGTTTGTTGGTTCTATGAGGAATTAATGTCATTGAAACAAACAAACATAGAGACCACGATATATGTGACTCGACCAGATACTCCCGCGTGTCAAGAAGATTTCCGGCGAAGATTGCCATCAATGAGTTCTTCTATCGAAGCAGCAGAAGCCGAGGTATACGAGGAAAGCAATCCCAACGAACCGCTTCTTTGCAGTACAGCAAAATTTGACTACAATAGTATTGTCGAGATCGATTCAAGCAGCATAAATTTGGATGTGCATGGAACCAGAAATAGTAATTTTCTGGCTAAGCAAGCTACACAAGATATCAAATCAGAGTTGTCGCATATTCAATTTCTGGAAGGAAAGCCTGAAATTGACAGCTTAGTTTCTACTTCGGTACACGAATCATTGGGGATGACTTGTTTTGTGACTTGTGGTCATCCAGCCATGGTTGATGATTTGCGAGCAGCAGTGGTGAACATTATAGATAACAAAGAAAGAAAGAGAGTGGATTATTTCGAGCAATTGCAAGTGTGGGCGTAATACAATGGAAATGTGGGACAATACAACTACAGGCTGAGGATTTTATAGACATCTCTAGTAGATAATAACAATACATAAGGGATTATTGGGGTAAGTCATTCTTTCAGAGTGGAGTAAATTTCAAAAGAAGATGGGGAGGGTAATATTTTGGATACCGGACCGATGGCAGTCAACCTGAAATGTGGGGGTTTGTCATACCAAACACATGGTACGCGAGAAAAAAACAAGTACAATGAGCAAGAACAGTAATCCAAGAAAAAAGAACTACAATATTTGTTACCAACAATAGAACCAACAATTAGACTAGTGCCTGAACGATATCAGGCCAGTAGTCAGACGACGACTATCAAATGGCAATATCATGTAAAAGGCTGAAATTATTGCAAGTCATATGATGCACTTTCTGGTGTGAGGGCTATAGACAGTTACGGGTATTTTCTATTGTAACAATACTTTCTTACATACAAAATGCCGCGAATGTAACATCAACACAATTTTTGATGTAGTATTACAACCACAAAATAGCCTAATTACCATCAGAACATGAAAAAGTCAAAACGGTAGTGGCTGTAGTCCTATACACTTTGCAATGACAAGCAGAAAGAAACAAAAAATCAACGTATGACCATGAAATCTGAGGGGTATGATCATTCTGCAGGCTAGCAGTTTTACGGTGAGAAACGTTTGTTTCGGAAAAGTGACAGAAATTTTCTTCGGATTAATTCAAAGATCCTTTCATCTCATCGAAAAGCAATTAGCCCCATGTGCAGAACAAAAAAAGAAACTGCCGCGCAACTTTGCTGGTGTTGTCAAATGTTACCATGAGCACAAGACACAAACGACAATTGTCCCACCTACTCCAAACCACAACATTGGGGGATACAATTGCTGCCGCATATCATGTGGGGAGATGGTGTAAGGCAATGCTAACGGGAAGCCCACTGCCGTGGTACGACAGTGGGGTGCTGCTGGTATCACCTGGGGCATTTGCAGTATTTTTTGAGTGCAAAATTTAACATTATTTTTTCCAAAAGTTATTCCGACTTCTTACGCCTAAAAAATTTATTATTTTTCTGGAGTGCAGTCATTACAATGGAATTATACAATGGAGGTGCCAGGAAAAGCACACCAGGTAAAAAACGGTAAGGCTGATGGTGGAATTGCCTTTCTTTTTTCTCGCCATTTTTGGTATGGAAGTCCCACATTGCAAAATAATGTCACCAACCCACCAAAGTTGTCAAGCAGAGTTTTTCCGATATAAATAGTTATGGTCTCCCTCAATGTTGGGGTCCAGTTTCGTTTGTTCATCACTAACAATTACAACTATTACAACTATCATGTCTGCACAGGATAATTTGCATGAGACTTTGTCTGGTGCCGAAACCCCAGATTTACAATCGGTTTTGGAAAAGGAAAGCAAGGATTTGGACCAAGTTGTTGCCGACACCCTTTCCCAAAAGAGTTTTAAGGATTATGTTTTGATTTCATTTTTATGTTTCTTGGTTGCCTTCGGTGGTTTTGTCTTCGGTTACGACACCGGTACCATTTCCGGTTTTGTCAACATGACTGACTTTATCGACAGATTTGGTGAAACCAACAGCGAAGGTGAGAGATTTTTGTCAAGTTCAAGAACTGGTTTGATGATTGCTATTTTCAACATTGGATGTGCCATTGGTGGTATTATTTTCTCCAAGATTGGTGACCTTAAGGGTAGAAGAATTGGTTTGATGTTTGCCATGTGTATCTACGTTGTTGGTATCGTTGTTCAAATTTCTTCTCAACGTGACTGGTACCAAATCTGTATTGGCCGTGCTATCACTGGTTTGTCTGTCGGTACCGTCAGTGTCATTTCCCCAATGTTCATTTCCGAATCATCTCCAAAGAAGATGAGAGGTACTTTGGTTTGTTGCTTCCAATTGTGTATCACTTTGGGTATCTTTATTGGTTACTGTACTACCTACGGTACCAAGCAATTGGATGACTCTAGACAATGGAGAGTTCCTTTGGGTTTGTGTTTCCTTTGGGCTATTTTCTTAACCGTCGGTATGTTGTTTATGCCTGAATCCCCAAGATTCTTGGTTGAAAAGAACAGACTCGAAGATGCCAAATTGTCCATTGCCAGATCTAACAACTTGGAGCCAGAAAACCAATTTGTTTACGCTGAATTGCAATTGATCCAAGCTGGTGTCGAAAGAGAACAATTGGCTGGTTCTGCTACTTGGGGTGAATTGATCACTGGTAAGCCAGCTATCTTCAAGAGAGTTCTCGTTGGTGTCGCTTTGGCTTCTTTGCAACAATTGACTGGTAACAACTATTTCTTCTACTTTGCAACCACTATCTTCAAGGCTGTTGGGTTGAAGGATTCTTTCCAAACTTCCATGGTTTTAGGTGCTGTCAACTTCTTGTCTACCTTTGTTAACATTTGGGCTATCGAAAGATTTGGTAGAAGAGCTTGTTTGTTGGTTGGTTCCACCGGTATGTTCATCTGTTTCATTGTCTACTCCGTTCTTGGTTCAGTCAACTTGTACGATGGTCCAATTACCGACACTGCCGACACTGACAAGTCTACCGGAAGAGCTATGATTTTCATCACCTGCTTGTACATTTTCTTCTTTGCATCTACCTGGGCTGGTGGTGTCTACGCCATTCTTTCCGAATCATACCCATTGCGTGTCAGATCCAAGGCTATGTCTGTTGCCATTGGTTCCAACTGGGTTTGGGGATTCTTGATCAGTTTCTTCTCCTCATACATCATTAACGCCATCCACTTCTACTACGGTTTTATCTTTACTGGATGTCTTGCCGTTTCATTTGCCTTTGTTTACTTCTGCATCATGGAAACCAAGGGTTTGACTTTGGAAGAAGTTGATGAATTGTACGTTCAAAACATTCTTCCTTGGAAGTCTGACAAGTGGGTTCCACCAACTGCCAACGAAATGGCTCAACCAGTTCCCCAACAAGTTTAGAGTTTAAAAAATCAGAGTTTCAGAATTTAAGAGTTTAAGAGTTACGACTATTATAGACGAGCATTTACGGTGATTTACGAGATTATGTTTTCAATTATAAATTTATAGAGTGATAAAATAGAAATAGAAATAGCATTTTTAATACTTTCAAACAATTGTAATGCAAAAGTTGTTTCTGGAAGCTCCAGTTCGGATTTGTTTCTTAGGAAAGGACTTTTTCAGTGATGGAACCTTGCCATTCCAATCAAAGATCCAGTAGACAACTTTGTTGGCCATATGCGTAAATGATTTAGTAAAACCCAAGTATTTCATGATTTCGATTAATCGATCTTCATCAAAATACCTAGAGTTATATATGCAGGGGAGAGGAAGCACCAAAAAGATGCTACTTATTGAGGTGGAGGTAGGAGGTTTGAGAAAACTGATCATTCGCCTTAGCATCTCTCCTCGTTGCTCATGAGAGGGCACAAAATTTACTACCAACGAGCACGAGATGACATTAAACTTGTCGGCTTCACTTTTTGGTAGCGGTCTTTTCATAAAGTCTTGTTCAATTATTAGAGGACTTTGAGAATTCAAATCTATTCGAACGACCTCTTTGAACATGCCGCTGGTAGAAATGGCATTTTCGGGACTCAAGCATCCAATTTCTAATGCCGTGGCGTTCTCCATACGGGACTTGTATTGCAGCTGATTGAGCCAGTCAATTAGCCTCTTAGAGGAATCCCCACCCCTTTCACTGGTCTGACCATGAGTAGAGGCACTTTGATACGCCTCGATCCCCCCACGTTGGTGGAACTCAGCATCGATGAACGCCAATGTTTGGATCAAGTCGTCTTTAGACAACCCATCGTCAATTTTGTATACTTTAGAGTCTGAATGTTTTTCTGGAAGCCGAAAGCTTGAAAACTCGGTCTTGTAATGGTTTCGTGCACACTCAGGCAAAACCTTTAGGTAATTGTTGACAGAGACGTTACCATAGCTTCTTTGAAGCTTTTCAACAATAGCATGCTTATTCTTCTGGAGAATGTGGAATCGTCGAATTATTTGCCTAGTCTGTTGAGGTTTCAACCCCTTTATTTTCCCATGACTGCCAGTTATAGTTTTTCTTCCGCGTAGAAGTCCTGTAGAGGGCCTTTTCTTTGCCATCTCCAACTGTGGAGGTGAGATGATCATCGCGAAGTTGAACTATTTTTTTTCTTATCCATAATCTCAAAAGACATTGAAAACACCGTGAACAAGAATGGCAAAGGGTCAACAGAAGGCTCGTGGTCAAGAAGGGTCCCGTAAAGCGTTGAAAAAGTCGGGCAAGGGAACTAAATATCAGAAAAGAGTGCCTACTTTGAAGCAAAAACTAAAGAGAGAGTCCAAGATTGTACGGGTGGACAACTTGAAATGGAAACCGGTGGAGATTCCCGACAACTTGGATGATTATGAGGGTTTTTTTGGATTAGAAGAGATAGATGGAGTGGAAGTCCAGATAGTGGATGGTAAGGCTGAGTTTATAGTCAAAGATGACACTAAGATCAAGGATACAGAGCAAAAGAATAGTACAGAGAACGGCGAAGACATCGAGGAACAAGAGTTTACAGGATTTGACGACGATAATGATGGCTCAGAGGTTACTCAAGAAACTCCTGATGCTGACAACGAATCTTCCGAAGAAGCTACTGCAAGCCAGGATCTGCCAGAGACGGCGGCTGACGACAAAAATGACGAATTGACAGCTGTGTCTTTTGCCAATCTCGACCTAGAATTACCAGATATTAATGGCATTGATCTTCCTGAGTGGCAGAAAGGAGACTTGGGCGAATCGTTGAGTGCATATACCCTACATGGTCTCTCAGAGCTTGGATTTTCTAAGCCCACTCCCATTCAGAGCAAATCGATACCAGTAGCATTGCTGGGAAAAGACTTGATTGGAAAAGCTACTACTGGTTCAGGGAAAACATTGGCCTATGGAATTCCAATCTTGGAAAAGTATTTGCTGTCTCTTGAGACAATAAAGCTGAACGCCAAGAACAACAACATTAACCATCCTACCGGAATTGTGTTCACACCTACCCGAGAACTTGCTCACCAAGTGGTGAGTCACTTGACTAATCTTGCTAAATATTCTCCTCTTTCTACAAGAGGAATTTTGAGTGTAACTGGAGGCTTGTCGATACAGAAACAGCAACGGTTGTTGGGCTACGGACCAGGTATAGTCGTGGCTACTCCTGGTCGTTTGCTAGAATTATTACAGAACGATGAACAATTGACCAAAAGATTGGCTGCAACCGATATGCTTATTTTGGATGAAGCTGATAGGTTGTTACAAGATGGTCATTTTGACGAGTTTGAAAAGATTCTTGAGTTGTTCACCAAAAATAGACAGAAAGGAAATAATGTGGATTGGAAATGGCAGACGTTGGTGTTCAGTGCAACGTTTTCAACGGACTTGTTTGGGAAATTGAACAAGAATTCCAAGAATCACAAATCACAAAAGAGTCAAGGGAATTCGTTACTTCAAAATGACGAAATCTTGGAACTTTTGAATGATCGTTTGAAATTTAAGGACAGGAAACCCGCCTTGATCGATGCAAATCCTAAAGAAATTGTATCTGGCCAGGTTACAGAGGCATTAGTTGAGTGTGGACCAACAGAAAGAGATCTCTACTTGTATTACTTTTTGATGATGTACAAGGGCTCCACACTTGTATTTGCCAATTCCATTGATTCGGTTAAGAGATTGGCTCCATTCTTGAACAACTTGAATATCCCCGCCTTTCCAATCCATTCGTCGATGATACAGAAGCAGAGATTAAGAGCGTTGGAAAGATTTAAAGAAGCAAGTCAGAAAAATGAAGTTGCAGTGTTGGTAGCTTCCGATGTGGCTGCTCGAGGTCTTGATATTCCCAACATTGACCATGTTGCCCATTACCATTTGCCAAGATCAGCCGATATTTATATTCACAGATCTGGAAGAACAGCAAGAGCAGGGAAAGAAGGTGTCTCAGTAATGTTTTGCTCACCACAAGAAGCTTCTGGTCCTTTACGAAAGCTAAGAAAACTAGTGGCCAATAGTGCAAACCCCGGTTCAAGACTTAATATGCATAATGATGTCAAATTATTACCGATTGAAATGGACTTGGTTTCCCAGTTAAAACCAAGAGTGAACATAGCTTCAAGGCTCGCAGAAGGTGCGATTTCTAGCACTTCGACTAGAAAGGAGAATTCATGGTTAAAAGAGGCCGCCGAAGAGTTGGGAGTAGAAGATTTGTCTGATTTAGACAATTTTGAAGATGATATTATCAAGAAACAGAGAAAGAGAAAGGAAAGCAAAATGTTGACCAAAGACGAAACAAAATCACTCAGGTACGAATTGAAACATTTGTTGCTGACCCCCATAAGAAAGAATACACGTAGATCGTACCTTACCAGCGGATTAGACAATTTGGCTCACCAGATTGTTACAGGAACAAGTCATCAAGACGTCTTGGGCCATGCCAAAGTAAATGCATTACAGGATTTAAAAGGTAATAAAGTTGGCAAAGTCTCCAAACCCAAGCATAAGAAGAACAAGAAAGCCTGAAATTAGTTACAACCAGCATGAGGACGATTAAATGTATTGCAACATGATATTAGCCACTAAAGAGAATGTATATTTATATATGAAAACCCCATTCTATACACCTCTCATCTAAATGAAACTGTCATCATCATCGTCGTAATATTCGTCTTCATCTGACTCGTCTCCCAATTGTTCAAAATTCACCTTGTATCTTAACATGGCACCAATACCACCAAAACCTTGTACAAATTGAGCCCCTTCAGATGACTTATCGGTGACAAATTCCAACTCAGCACCAAAGCTTTTGTAGTTCTCTGCGAGCCATTCCAAGAAGGATTCTTCTTTGATAATTTCCATCTCAGTTCCAGTCTTTTTGTCCAATTGCCAGGTCTTTACTGGGAGGTCAGGGTTGGCGTGGGCAATTACCTCTTCACCCTCAATGTCTTTCAAAGTGTAACGATTGATGTTCAAGTTCTCGTAAACAATGACAGTCTCACAAGCACCCAAGTCCAACGCCTTCAAGGTGTCTTCGATACCATAACAAAACTTACCAGTGTCCTGGGAGATTTCGTCAAAGTACTGGTTCAACAATTTCTTTTCTTGGACAAACTTGACGTTTGCCAAAGTTTCTGCCGAGAGCTCAATGGCCTGATTAAACCCGTTTTCTCCTCCGTAAGAGATATCTACAATCTTCAACACCTTTGCCTGCAATCTATTGTCAAACAAGTCGGATTTGGACAATTCTGTTTTGAAATCGGCGGACCCAGCCAAGATGAGCCCCTTGACATTGACCTTGTCTGCGGTGATGAAGTTCTGTACCGCTACTTCTGCCACTTTTCTGACGTAGTTGTGTCTCTTTTCTTCTCTCAACCGCGAGAAACGGACGGCAGACTGACCACCTCTTCCGTGCTTCTTGGGCAAGTCGACGGTGAATTTATGCAAAACTTCTCTGGTGTTTCCACTGACAGCACCGAACAACGCCCCATTACCGTCCATGATAATAAACCCAAACCGGTCGTCGTTTTCCAACAACTCATTCAAAGCCTCCACGTGGAATTTGTTGTCACACAAATAAAGGGAGGTGTTTATAGGTTTGAAAGGTTCAAAGTCGATGTTAAGCTTCTTTTCCTTACCCTCATCGGTTATGACATCACCACAATAAACCACTAGACCGTTCTTGGGAACACTATTATACAACTTGAGCTTTTGTTGGGTGGAGGTGATAGCTGAAAGCACCGACAAACGGTTCACACGTGACTTGATGTTGGAGGCGGTTCCGTATTCTTCGGTCAACATCTTCTGGATCAATGAGATCTGTCCTCTGGGAGGGATCACCAACGATATCATCGAGGTCCCGTTGCCTCGGGCCTCTTCCAACGACTTGATCAACTTCTTGACCTTCCAGATCTCAATGTTCTTCTCGGCGTCCGTTTCCTGCGACATCGTTGGAGTGTACCTTGTTGTAGATGGCGGATGTCCCTTTTTGTACAAGCCAGAAAGATAGCCAGTCTATGGTTTTGGTGCTAGAGCCAGTTTTTCCAAATGCCAGGAAGTGCATCCGTGCCGCAGTAGTTTGCGACGATAAAGGGCCGCTGAAAAATTTTCCTTCATCGTACCGCACGTGCGTAAAGTCACACGAACACAACGCGTGACGTAATGATCACGTTACACTGACCGCGTGACCGGGAAGTGTCGGCTGTATTGTAATCATCATCTCGGCTTTCTTGGATGCAGCTAACCGCAACTGAGCTGGCATTTGTTTCCTCCTCAGAACCAGTTGTTTCAACCCTTGAAACCCTTCGTTGACGAGAGCCATGGCCGCCGCTCAGTCAGACACCCACATTCCCGACAACACCCTTGGTCCCCCCGACCCTAATCGTTCCGAATATGGGGGATCCCACTATGACTCCGATTCAGTATCGGAGGACGAGCCCTTGGACGACGGCCAAAAGGAGAAGTCGAGAAAGCCAGGAACCAACGCATTCAGACAACAGAGATTAAAGGCCTACAACCCGGTTCTTACCGCCAAAACGGTGATTCCGTTGTTAATTGCCATTGCCATTGTGTTTGTGCCCTTGGGGGCTGCCATGTGGTATGCCTCGGACAGAATAGAAGACATTGCCATAGAATATACCCAGTGTGAGAATTTAGCATCGTCGGATCACTGGAGTGACATTCCTGAACAGTACGTTGATTACAACTACAACAAGGATTACGACAACAAGAATTCCGGCTACTACACCCCCAGCTTTTCCTGGAAATTAGCCACTGATAATTCTCAGCCTTTCGAAGACGAGAGACGGGTTTGCCAGGTGCAGTTCCAGGTGTTGCACCCCATGAAGGGCCCCATTTATGTGTACTACCGTTTGCACAACTTCTATGCCAACCATCGTCGTTTTGTCAAGTCCTTCAGCGAAGACCAGTTGAATGGAAAAGCAGCCTCTGAAAATGACATCAAGTACACCACGGGCCAAAACTGTCAACCTTTGTCCACCGACCACAATGGTAAGCGCATATACCCCTGCGGGTTGATTGCCAACAGTTTATTCAACGACACCTTTTCCACTACTTTCTTGGGCGTCAATGGTACATCTGGTGACTATAACTTGACCGTGAATGGCATTGCTTGGGCCACAGATAAAAATCGGTTTAAAAAGACAAAGTACAACTACACCGAGGTTGTGCCTCCTCCAAATTGGTACAAGAAGTTCCCCAACGGGTACAACGCCACCAACATGCCCGACATTTCCACCTGGTACCAGTTCCAGAATTGGATGCACCCTTCCGGGTTGCCCACCTTCAATAAGTTGGCCCTCCGCAACGATGACAGTCCGCTTGAAGCAGGGATTTACCAGACGTCCATTGGGTTACACTTTCCAGTTTTGCCATATAATGGGAAAAAGTATATTTACATCTCACAAAGATCGGTGATTGGAGGCAAGAATGACTTTTTGGGCATCAGTTGGATGGCTGGAGGCGGTGTGTGCTTCATCTTGGGGCTTTCGCTTTTGGTGATCAACTTTATAAAGCCAAGAAAGACCGGTGATATTAACTTGTTAAGCTGGAACAAAGAAAGAGCAGAGCGTGACGAAAAGAGTGCTGCTGGGTTTCCCAACGCCACTGGGTACGAGAAGGATGGCGAACCCAATTTGAACTGATGTGCTCGGCGTCGGTTATGTACCTACAGAGTGTACTGGGTTTATGTGTAATACGATAGTTGCTAAATTGGTGGGTTTGTGGAATCACAAAGAACTTTGTAGAACTCGACTCCGCAAATACGTGTGGCCGTCCGGCCGTGCGTATTGCCACACTTGTTTTACAGGAGTGAGGACGGAACGGAAACGCATCTTTGACTTGGCTATCCGTCCGGAGATACATTCTGAGACCTGGTAATTAGTAGCTATCTCCGATGGAGGCAACCATAACGAATATTCACCATGAAATGGTACTCACATGGTGCGAGAGGAGCTGTTATAACCGCTTGAGATCTTTTTCGATCTCGAGGAAGAGTATGCTCCGGAATTAAAGTTAGTCGTGCGTTAACTCCGGAAAGGCAAGATGAGCAACTACCTTTGGACCCCTATAAAACCCCCCCACCAGACCCCGTAGCATTCTGTAGTCCATCTCTCTCAAACCGATTCATTAACAATGTCAGTTCCAACTAAAGCCACCAAGATTTTTCTCAAGAACTCTCCCACCAAGGAGGTCAACTACGAGTTTGGCCAATCCGACTCCACTTTTGAGATCAAGCAGGTTGAACTTGCCCCATTGAAGGACGGCGAAGTTTTGATAAAGTCGTTGTATTTTTCCAATGACCCTGCCCAGAGACCATGGATCCAGAAAGGTCTTGTAGCTGAAAGGTCTTACACCACCCCTGTCCTCGAAGGGGAGCCAATGAGGACATACGGGGTTGCCCAAGTTGTACAATCTAAATCTGGCAAGTACAATGAAGGAGACATCATCAATGGTAGAATTGAGTGGTGTGACTACGGAGTTTTCGACGAGACTTCCTTGTTCAACAAGATTGATACTTCGTCAGGGTTGCCCTTGGAATTCTATATTGGAGTTTTGGGAAGCACCACATTGACGGCCTTCTTTGGTCTTACTGAAGTGGGTCAATTGAAGAAATTTCTTGGAGAATCCAAGGACGGTGAAAAGGGTCCAGTTGTTGCAGTCTCTGCCGCTTCTGGAGCAACCGGTTCCATGGTTGTCCAGATTGCTAAGCACATGTTGGGTGCATCCAAGGTGATTGGTATTACTGGATCTGACGAAAAGTGTAAATGGGTGGAGAGCCTTGGTGCCGACTTGTGTGTCAACTACAAGGACTCTCAGTGGAAGGACAAGCTCTCCAAATTTGTGGGTGCTGAGGGCATAGATGTATATTATGACAATGTCGGTGGGGAGATTTTGAGCTTCCTTTTGACCAAGGTCAAGAAGTTTGGACGCATCGTGGCCTGTGGTGCTGTTGCCGGCTACAACGACTCTGAGAAGATGAAGGTGACTAGCTGGGGAGAAATCATCACCAACAGTTTGACGGTACAAGGGTTTACTGTTACCAACTACATGGCCCAGATTCCTGCTGCCATTCCTGTGCTCGTAGGAGCAGTTCAAAGTGGGAAAATCAACACCAAGGGGGCATACCATGTGGAGAACTTGACTGGTGACGCTGAAGAAAAGTTGGCCCGGGTTCCTACGGTTTGGAAGATGTTATTCAGCGAATCCAAGCCTAACGGAAGGTTGATCACCAAGTTTGCTTAAGCTGTTGATGATTCATGAAAGCGAGAGGTAGATGTTGTACGTTTTTATGAAAATGTTACGTAGAAGTTATAAAGTGTGGTTTGAGGTTTGAATTGTAATGTGTCAGTAGGAGAGAATTACATTGTAGAGATGAACGATGGTTACTCCAGTAGTTGGCGTTCTGTCTATCTAGTATATCGTTTGCAGCCAACTGCTAATGACATATTAGAGTACGCATACAGACAAATAAGTTGGTCACTTGATCTATCCAACTGTAGCGGCATGTGTACTGGTTCCCATGTATACTGATTCCTATGCATCTGAGCTTTGTTCGTTTGCCTGCATGCTCTGTCTGTGTGCTTTGGTGATGTATGTGTTTGTGTCAAAACTAAGTGTCAACAGGATGTGTCAATGGTTTTTATATGCTGTCAACATGCCAGTGGATTGTTCTTTTGTCCTTTTGTTCTTTTGTCTCTCCTGTGTCCCTGTATCCATTTCTTTCTACCTTCTCTTTCTTCTGTCGTCGCCACACCTTCCTTCGTCCTCTGGTCTTTCTTCGCACACCAACCCTCCGTATCGGGTTTGTTGATGTTTCGCAGTCACAAACACACCACCGTTTCTCGTGTAAACCTTGGAAATAGTCAGAGCATTTCGTCCTCTAATCATGGATCAATGGTGATCACCGTTAACCAATCGCCTCCCCGCACCGACGCCCTTCCGCCTCTACTGTCCCATAATGTTACGCCCGCCCATACCCACAACAAACACAAAACCTTGGCCAAATACCAAGAAACCACTGCCGACTTGGATACCGATGACTTCGATCTCCACGAGGATTTGTCGTTCTCCAAGTTCTCCCGGTTCTCAGATGGCTCAGTGATCGTGAAACTGGGATCACAACCTCTGGCAGGCAACGAGTCCCCCTTTGTTCACCGCATGCGCAGTCTTGTTGACGTGGAAGTGGATCCAAAACCTGATGGTGACCAGTTTGTGGATTTCAAGGTGAAGTACCCGGTGTATCCCATCTTGGAGAACCCGCAACACGAAGATAATGGTGCCGATTCGCCGTTTGTCGACGGCGCAAGAGCCAAGTTGCCCAGCCACAAGTTGCGGGACCGTCGACTACCGCAATTGGGGCCGGGAGATAACAAGTTGGAAGCCACGCCAAGGCACCAGAGAACTTCATCTGTCAAGGTGTCGTTGACCCCGGCTCAGAGGTTTGAAAAGAAGCCCGTCATTCGCCTGAAGAACGCCCTAGAGAACTTTGAGTTTTGCGAGTTGGTGGGCAACGGAGCGTTTGCAAGCGTATATCGAGGAGTCAACTTGAAGACTAACCAGGTGGTGGCAATTAAGCAAATAATGTTGGAGAAAGACCAAGATGTGGCGGTGCTCATGGGCGAGATAGACTTGTTAAAAATTTTGAAGCATCCCAACATTGTCAAATATCACGGGTTTGTCAAAACATCTACGTCATTGAATGTGTTGCTCGAATTCTGTGCTGGAGGTTCGTTGAGACAACTCTACAAGAAAGTCGGGAAAGGATTACCTGAGTCCCAGATTATCGAGTACGTCAAACAGATACTTTGGGGTTTGCACTATTTGCACGAACAAGGTGTAGTTCATCGAGACGTTAAGGCAGCTAATGTGCTATTGACTGAGACAGGAGACATCAAACTTGCCGATTTTGGGGTCGCCACCAAAGTTACATCTCTGCACAACTCGGTTGTGGGGACTCCTAATTGGATGGCGCCCGAAACAGCACTAGGTGGTGAAGGTCTATGTACTGCTTCAGATATATGGTCTTTGGGGGCAACTATCATCGAACTATTCACAAGTTATCCCCCATATCACGACCTCAACCCCATGGCTGCGTTGCATGCCATCGGGAATGACGACCATCCCCCTTTACCCAAGAACATGTCTTCGTTGGGAAAGGATTTCTTGTTGGAATGTTTCCAGAAACAACCGTCCTTAAGAATCAATGCTAAATTGTTGTTGAAGCACAGATGGTTAAACCAGAATGCAGGTGTCCTGGTGAAACCATCAATGGCTACTTTGCAGGTGGCCCGAAAACAACCAAGTATAGAATTGAAATCGATCAAGAGCTACACGGAGGTAAACGAAGATATTTGGGATAAAGACTTCGCAGAAATGAAAATTCCCAAATTGAACTTTTGCCTCAACAATGAGTTTCTTGATTTGCCTATGCTTGACAAAGAGCGGAATCCA
Source organism: Scheffersomyces stambukii (assembly GCA_002245345.1). Lineage (NCBI taxonomy): Eukaryota > Fungi > Ascomycota > Pichiomycetes > Serinales > Debaryomycetaceae > Scheffersomyces > Scheffersomyces stambukii. Next base: position 78,722 of record NBZC01000040.1, read on the forward strand.
ACGGTTCGAATACCTACTAAGCTGGACAAATCAGAACTTTTGCAAAGATTTTCTGAAAACGACGACGAGTTTCAAACGGTGGTAAATTCTGACTTTTCAGAATTACAGAATCTATCGAGCAAGTTCAACGTGTTGCATGCTAAGGAAGAATCTGCCGATTCAGATCCATTTTTGAATCTTGATGTCGACAATTTCGACACTAACGAACTTGAAGTTCAAAGCAAAATTGAGTACTTGGTGAAAAGGTTTGGTAAAAAGACCGACCAGTTACATTCTGGAAACGAAGAAGTGCTTGACTCGTTGGTCAAAATCACAGGAAAGATTTTGCATCTCGTCAAGAAATATCCTATTCTGCATGACACTTTTATTCGTGATCATGGTGTATTATCATTGTTAGAATTGTTGGATTGTGCCCACGAATTGCCCAAGAAACAGCAATTGTGGTATCACTGCCTTTGCATTTTGAATTCAGTGTTTGAGAATGATGTTAATTCATTTGAGAATTTTTGTTTTGTAGGAGGAATACCTGCTATAACCAGTTTCCGAAGTGCCTCATACGAGACTCAAGTGAGACTTCAAGTTGTGAAATTCATAAAATTGATGAATAACTCTGATAAAGCATTGTCGATGTTTGTCTCATGTGGTGGTCTCCGGGTGGTGGCCAAATTTATAGAAGAAGACTTTGATACGACTCCAACATTCCCTCTAGTGTCAGTTCAATGCATTCATAATGTGCTAACCAAGGATCTCACTCGATCCAAATCAGATTTGTGTCGTATGTTGTCTAAGCATGGAGTATTATTTTGGTTTGCTGTGTTGTTGAATAGATTATTAAAGTTTGACCACAAGCCAACAACGGAAAAGGTAACGAAAGAAGAAGTTGAGTTAACAATTGATCGAATTATCGATATCATCAAATATTTCGGTCAAGCAGAAGTGCGGGTTCGTCTCACTATTGCGTCACCAGATTTATTCAAATTAATGATCAAGAATTACCATTTGCTAGAATTTAAGCACCAACTTGCTATTTTGAAATTCTTCAAGTCAATGTCCTGCGTATCAGAGCTATTGAAATGCTTATATAAAGCGGAAATTTTAGAATTTTTGGTTAGATTGATGGAAAGCTTTCCTCCTTCGAAACCACATTATAAGGAAGTGGTGAACATTGTATCGCCTATACTATATAATTGCTGTTCATTGAATCACCGAAAAGAGGGTGAAATTGTTGATTTGGGAGTGGTTCCTTATTTAAAAAACTTATCCATGATAAATTTGCCATTCCGACAATTTATATTACCCATACTTTGTGAACTCGTCTACTGTGATGAACTGGTTAGAAGCGAACTCAAGAGAAATGATATCTTGGTGGTATACTTCAATTTGATGTTGGATCAATACTGGCAATCCAATGCGCTTGATTCTATAGTGCATTGGTATAAAGAGGATCAGGAATATGTTAAATTGAACTCGTCCACCGCCCTCGACTGTTTGGTTGCAGGGTTCCTTCTCCCCAAGGTATCCAATTTGGAGAATGTATTGGATTTGTACTTACAATTGATTGCTACAAGTATTGCAGTAACATGCATCATGACTCGTGTTCCTGTTGTCAATAATATTCTTATCAAGTTGAAGTCATTTGAAAAGAATCCAGTCTTGCAGTTGCTGCTTCTCAAGATTTTGAAACATATATTTGTCTTTGCATCCGAAGATGGGGTAGAACAGGTATTGAATTTGTCACCCCTCGTTCGCAGTACATTGATATCATTGAAATTGCGGAACAACTCAGTGTTGGTGCAAGAATTGGCATCCGAGATCCAGAGTCTCCTATATGGGGCAGAAGAACAATCTTTGACCCATTTTCAAGATTATGATAAATGATAGTCAATGGAACAACTCTTACCTAGTTAATAAAATAATTTAGCTCATGGAGATGAGGAAAGTTCAAGTTACACTGTTGATTTCTGTTTGCAAGTTTCGTGGTGAACTGGTATGTAGAAAATCAATGGTTGCAATACATAGTTTAGCAAAATGTCGTAACAAATTTAAAAACCACTAAAAGGAGCCAGAAGTCCAACATTGTAGAAAGCAAGTAGATAAAAAACTACAGAGAGGCAACTTCATTAAGCATATACATTTTCTTACGGTGTTTGCTTGTTTGTATACGCATATTCTTATGTATTGAAAATGAGGTGATACCTCGGTATGGCCAATTTTTCACCATACAAGATTTTGCGGGGGAACTCACCACTATTATTTCTCTACAGATAATCACAACTTGCGCAACATACCCTTATTGGATCATCTTTCGTTGTCATGATCCCCATATCGTACCCCTCGCCGAGGGTCTCCCAATTAGATGCCTACATTTTGGACTCTGAACTCTTTTCTCTCTTGAAAGAGCAGCTCTCATCAATATTCCAACTCCACAGCAACAGTCGCTTCACGTTCGACCACCATCCCGAGTTGTACTCGCTACTACTCAACCTCCTCATATTCAAGCTCACAGTTTGGAAGTCGGGGGCGTCGTATGGGCTGTCTTTGCAGAACTTGAAACTCACCGATTTAAAGAGTGGTAAAATCATTGGTTACAACAAACGAAGCTTATTACTTGGGGTGTTGCTAGCCGATTACTTTTACAACAAGTTCCAAACTTATCTCTATGGACTCGATGAGCTGTCGTCAGGCACATTTGCCGGTTCCTTTATAGAGAAGATACGCAATTTCTTCAGGAACACCAGGACCACGCTTCTCACCAAGATTGACAGCACGTTGAAGGTGGCCAACTTGGTCAACTTTGTGGTATTCTTGATCAATGGTAAATACCCCTCGGTTATCTATAGGCTTTTGGGGATCTCCATGACTCCCTTAAACTCCGACATGTTGAAGTTCAACGGAAGTAATGTCAACTACGAGTTCCAAAACAGGCAGTTGGTGTGGAACGTCATGACAGAATTCTTGGTGTTTATCCTCCCTTTGTTGCAACTCCAGAAACTATCAAAAATGGCAAGAAAAGTGTTAGGTTCCAGCAAGAATGGAGGTCAGGTTCAGGCAGGGGAACAGCCAGTATTGACTCCCTACACGAACTTGCCATTATCTGAGTGTGCCATCTGCCATGACAACAATAACGAAGCTGCTGCAACTGGAGGGAGGGTTTTTTCATCGGCAGGGGTTATAACTAATCCATATATCACAAACTGTGGCCACATATATTGCTATGTGTGCCTCGCCACTAAGTTTAACATGATCAAGGCGAATGGAGAAGAAATGCCCTGTCTCAGATGTGGGAAAAAGTTGGAATGGTTCCAGGAGTTTGGTGAAGATGAAGGTTGTGACCAAGATGCAGCAGTGTTGAAGAGAGAGGAATCTGAGGATGAAGAGAACGATGAAGAGAAACAGAATGACGATGACGATGAACAAGACGACGATGCAAGCATCGCTAGCGAAGAAGTGGAAGCATATGAACCAGAGAGAATAACTACAAGAATAGAACGTAAAATAAGTCATCATTCCCAAATTTTTGACGAAGGTGACATCGACACAAATACAAGTGAAGATGAGTATAGCGAAGAGGAAGATTTCGACGAAGATGAAGCATATATGTGAGAATAACTACCAATAGTTGCACCAAACGATCAATAATGTACAGTATCTATATAACTTAATGCAAATGTTATGAATTATATGTGTGCTAGCAAAATCTGAGCTCCTTTGCTTTCGGTATCATTACCCAATTGCTTCTTGAGCTTCTTAAGGGACTTTACCAAGTCCTTATATTTATCTGAAGTGCCTGCTTGCAATACCTCGAGAGTAGCTAATACCACAAAAGCTGCTTGTCCAGAAGTCCAGTCTTTCAATACGTTCCGCAGCAAGATTTCGCTGGCTACTCTTTCTGCAAAATCCTGGCCAATACCAGAAATTTTGGTTGCATCAGTCTTTTCTAATTTCTTGGATTCGCTATTCCATTTAAATTCATTGCCTTGAATTAAAGCTTTGAGCAACCGAGAAATGAATGGCGCTTTGTTTATCAAATGGTAATCTTCAAGAACATCCCCTTTAATTGTCTTGTCGAAAATGGCATCAACTAACAGAGGTCTTAATGTTTTGTTTACTTCATCAACCTCGGTCTCTGTCAAAATCAATTCAGAAATAAACTGAGCAGCAATGTTAACTGATAACAAACGGTCAAGAGAAGTCTCTTCGTCGGAAGAAGAATTGGTGGATAAAATTGCCTTATAAATCATAGGAAGAGCCTTGGAAACCAACTCCAGTCTTCTTTGCTGTTGCGGCTTCTTAGTTGTCTTTTTGTAAGCAAGCTCTTCGTAGTTGAGTATTGCTTTCTTTACTGGAGGAGAAAAGTACTTTCCATTCAAACCATCCAATAAATACAACAAAGGTCTTCTCGAAAACTTGTCTTTGATCAACTCTGGCACCAATTCATCGGTGAAAATCTCTCCAGAAAATGTCTTTGAGATTAAGACGGTATCGTCAACAGTCATGAACAATGTGATCAAAACAAGATTACCATATTCATTCTTGATCAATTCGTTTGTATGTGGTTTCAATGCTCTGATGATTGCTTTACGTTCTTTAGCGGTAGCCACGGCTATCAATTTGCATGCCACCTCTGATCCTTCTTGAGTATGAACCAACTCAGCAAATTGCTCGGCCAAAAGGTCGATAAACTCCCGTATTTGGGAATCGTTAGCTTCCAAATCAGCTACAAGAATTGTCACGTATTCTTTCATGGCAGCGTGCAAGATTTGAAATCCAGTAGAACCTTTTTCTACTGAAGCTTTGATTGTCCCGTACAAGTTACTCATAATCACCTGCTTTTTTTCAGCCAGGGATTGAGCCACTTCCAATACATTCTTTCCTTTGCCCGAGTCTTTGAACACGGCGTATTCGGAGCCCCAGAATTCACGAATCATCTGCTGTCTTTGCTCGCTTGATGAGTACAATACGAACAAATCTTCCACCACGTAGGCACCTTCTTTATGTCTCATCAACTTCCGCAACTTTCCGTGCAATTCATCAACTATGAGTGCACGCGATTCCTTGGATCCATAATGTAAAAGTTTGATTAACAAGTATTTTCCGTAAGACGAGGTTGCCAACTGGTAAAAGTTTCCCTTCAAGGACTGGACAATAATATCCCTTCTCTCTTTGCTACAGTATTTGATAAGAGTCTGAACCACTCTTGATGCATCGTGTTTCATGACTAAATCAAGAATGACATCTTTTGATAACTCCCATACTTCGTCACAAAGCTTGTCCCGTACTTGCTTGGGTGGTGTTGGCTTGGTGACCCGCAATTTTTCCCATAAGTTCTTAATTTGTTGGACCTCATTTCCTGCTTTTCTGTGAAGCTTCCTTTCCGCCAACAACTTCCTTTGTTCAGCATGCTGTTCTTTGGATGACTTCTTGTTGGGGTCAGCTGGTTTATCAACTTGATCGTCGTCAGCTTCATCGTCGTCATTGTCGTCATCTGACTCATCTCCAGCTTTTTCATCGTTGCTTACGTCATCTAATTCGTCCTTTTCGGATTCTTCTTCGTCCAAATCGTCCAACTCATCTGCTGATACGGAAATGTCGCTTTCTGAAGCACTAAGGTCTTCGTCTGACGATTCTTCCGACTCCAATGGTGGAGACGGAAGTTTCTTTGCAACTTTGCTCTTTTTGCTGCTGCGCTCAACCTTCTCAGCACCACGTTTGGTACCCTTCGACTTCACAGACATCTTTGTTAAGCCAGTTGTTGACTAGAAGTGTCTGCAAAATCAGTGCATCAAAAATTTGGAGAAGACCATCGCAGAAAATTTGTCACGCGCATGTTATAACGTGATCAATCACGTGCCCTAAACCGATAAAAAGATCGGCCCCCATCAACACTATCCTTAATCATCTCCATCTACAACAGCATCCAACGCATCAGGAACAATGTTCAAGACAATTGTGCGAACTACCACCCCTCTCATTGCATTAGGAGTAGGGGTTGCAGCTTTCCCCAAGAATTGGAGGAAAGGCAACCTCGGGGACAAGAAGCTTCTCCACATAAACGAAGCAGAGGTGGAACAAATTCAAGACACCGAAGAGTACCGCAGGCTCAGCTCCAATGCGGGGTTCAAGCAATACTACTCAAGCCACGCATTCCCGGACCAGCACCACACTAACTACGTAGGTACCGGACTTTTATTCGGACCTGATTTGTTTGAGATCGACCCCATAGTGTTTGTCAACGAGTCCACGGGCGAGCTCACGAGTTTTTATCATTTAGGGGACAAGTTGATCAGCCAGGATGGACAAATCCACAATGGGGTTGTATCGACGATCCTCGATGAGGGGCTTTGCTCGGCCGGGTTCCCCTTGCTCCCTTCCAAAAAAGGGGTCACGGCGTCATTGCTGATCGACTTTAAAAATCAGGCCCCACCAGGCAGCACGGTGGTGTTGCGAGCCAAGGTTTCTCAGGCTAAAGGAAGAAAAGTGGTCATTGAAGGGTCGTTGGAGACTTTGCCGATGGACACACAAACTCCCCCATTGTTAATTGCCGAATCGCGGTGTGTGCTAGTGGAGCCAAAATGGTTCAAGTACTTTTCGTGGCTCCAAATTATATGACGGACTTGTTATTAGCCCATTGTGGCCCGGGTTGCTGGATGGCGGGGCATACGAATCATGACCAGCGTGGGAGCGGAGCAATGGATAAGAGCCCGACGCTATGTGCAGGAGCGGGGCAAGCTATTTTGAGTGCAAATGGTGATAGCAATAATAAAGACAACCATAGCAACAGTAAAGGCTGTGGTTTAACTATGTTTGGAAGTGTTTGGAAGTGTTTGGAAATACGGATGAAGTTCGGAGGCAAAAGACGGGGGCGAATGTGGCGAAATGAAAGTGTATAAATAGGAGGTATTTCTTCCAATCTATGGGGTTTATGTTTTGCATTCATCAATAAAACAAACAAATATGTCTGACTTAGGTAGAAAGGATATCGGCGACAAGGTTAAGAGTACTGTGAAGCCAGACTCTCTAAAGAGCACCCCTGAACAATTCAAGGACACTGTCACTGATAAGATCGATAACGCTGTTGGTGACAACACCTCCAACGAGGGCAAGTCTTTCGTCCAGCAAGCTTCTGATGCTCTCTTTGGTGAAAAGAAGTAAACAATCGTGCTGGAATTATTGCTGAAGCATTGACCTCAGTTGCATAAGTAATGCCTAATTAAGAATATACGTTGATTTTATTAGTTTTTGCCATTGTAGAAATGCCTTGCAGTATAGGTTACGCCAAGGTATTTGTTAGGGACTTGACCGTCATCAGAATAGTTACTGAATATGTATTCGCAGAAACATGGTCGCCAAAGAAGTGAATATATGCTACAGCAGCTACATTTCGTAGTCGTCGTGCTAAACAACAGCATCTAAAGAATTCGAAGATGCATCGAATGAAAGTAAGAACAACCGGCTAAAGGCTTTCAAACGGCACGAAGTGGGATATAATCTATTGCAAACACCAGCCAGCTCGTTGCTGTAGGATCTTGATTTGATCGCCCAAGATCTTCCTACTCCAACGCGCTTGTGAAATATTAGTACCGCTTTGCATCCCCAGACACTGGGATTAGAGCCAGCTTTGCCACATCACTCAGAACGCATGAAAGCAGGCATTCGACACTCTGAAGCATCATTTGCAGTAGCAAAGCCATCTACATAGTTAGCAATTCACTGAACCATCCACGTTTTATTCAGTAAAAGTAAAATCTTGTAGTGTTTCAACAATCAACTACAATCTACCATACTAGCAACTACCAGCATCAACACTTGCTAAGCGTCGACCTTAATTTTGGCCCACTGGAACGACACCCCCGTTCAAACTATGTGGCAATCGAGGTCACATGATCATACACATATAGAACTTCTGATAGTCGCAAATTCGCAGCATCTTTTTCGCAACAACGCGTCCATCGCGACACGGTTATTTTGACTACTATTTAGGCGTCTGATCTCCACCCTACGTACACGCGTCCATATTCACTGTTTCTAGCTATGACAGTGCCCCCTAACACAGCAGAACAGGCGTATCTCGATCTCTGTGCCCGCATCATCAAAGAGGGCGAGCATCGGCCCGACAGAACCGGAACCGGAACCAAGTCCCTCTTTGCGCCCCCACAGTTGCGGTTCGACTTATCCGACGACACTTTCCCATTATTGACCACCAAAAAAGTATTCTCCAAGGGCATCATCCACGAGTTGCTCTGGTTCGTGGCAGGTTCCACCGATGCTAAGCTCTTGTCGCAAAAGGGAGTCAAGATCTGGGAAGGGAACGGATCGCGACAGTTTTTGGACAAGTTGGGGTTGACCCATCGCCGCGAGGGAGACCTTGGGCCCGTGTATGGATTCCAGTGGAGGCACTTTGGGGCCAAATACGTTGATTGCGACACGGACTACACAGGCCAGGGTTTTGACCAGTTGCAAGATGTCATCAAAAAGTTGAAGACAAACCCCCACGACAGGAGGATCATCATGTCTGCCTGGAATCCTCCCGACTTTTCCCAGATGGCTTTGCCCCCATGCCATGTTTTCTGCCAATTTTACGTCAATTTCCCCAGCGAGGACGCCCCCGAATCAAATAGCACCAAGCTGGCCCGTACCAGTAGCCGTCCTAAATTGTCGTGCCTTTTGTACCAGCGGTCGTGTGACATGGGATTGGGGGTTCCTTTCAATATTGCCTCCTACGCTTTACTTACAAAGATGATTGCCCATGTTGTGGATATGGACTGTGGGGAGTTTATCCACACGTTGGGTGATGCTCATGTTTACTTGGATCATGTTGAAGCGTTGCAGAATCAATTTACAAGAATCCCAAAACAATTTCCTAAGTTGGTGATAAAACAAGACAGGAAAGACGAAATCAAGTCCATTGACGATTTCCAATTTGAAGACTTTGAGATTGTTGGCTACGAACCCCATCCACCAATCAAAATGAAAATGAGTGTGTAGTGTTTGACTATTTATGTGTATTGTATCTATGTTATGACTTAATCATTAATGCTTTCTGGACATTCGCCTTCTTCTATAACTTGTGGCTGTTGATTCATGACTGTCAAAGTCAAATATCGATAAATCGTTAGCGGAAGATTTTGTTGAATCCGTTTTGTCGTTTGGAATATTGGTGACATTGGCTAATGGTTTTCTTTTAGGATTCTTTAGAGAAGTATCTGATGCGGACCCCTTTCTTTTCCTGTTCTCTCCTTCTTTTTTGACAGTATAGTTAACGTAAACATTCTCCCCCACTGCATCCATCAATCCCACTGATTCACGCCTCATTTTAGCATGAAGTGATAAAGGCTTGTAATCTACATTTTTCCTTTCCCGAAACGATCGTTTAATAGGAGAGTTAACCGCATCGGACTTGCGATGGTCTTCTATTTCTTTCTTTATTTCAGGTGCTTGGTTCTGTCTGGTTTGCTTTGGATGTTTACCTTTCTTTGGTGGCACCTGTTCTACTAAAGAAGATGATTGAGATTTTTTTGTATTTTTGGCTGATTTTGCGGGGGTTGGTTTATCCGCATGTCCTGGGATCATGTTATTGTTTTGTTGGATCGTCGGCAACAGCTCCTTTTCTTCAAGAATGGTGCTGTACTTGTCGGGTTCTCTAAGAGAATCTGGAGCTTCTATAAAAGACTGATTCATTTCGGAGGGAACTGATTCCAAGGTTGCTGAATTGATCGACGGAACAAACAGAGGAAATGTAGGTGCATCTTGTTCAAGTGGGGTTGATGTGACTGGACGAACAATATCGTGTAGAGTATCCAAATGTTTGTTGGACGGCAATCCTTCCATTTCTCTAAGATTTTTGAGGGCTTGTAACATTTCGTGGAAGTGGACAAATATGTTTGCTTCAATCTTTCTGACAGTCTCATCTAAGGATGCCTTGTTATCTGTATCTTTCATTGGGGTCTGTCGCCTGAGTACCGCATTCTCACTAGCTAGGGCATCTATCTTGAGCTCAAGGCCTCGCACCTTTGCCAGGAGAATGGAATTACGCTTTGCTAGTTCTTTGTTTTGGTTGTCATGGGATGTGAGCGATTGTGTGCCAGTTTGTCGAGGCGACAATGTCTGAGGGGCTGTGGACTCTTCCAGGAAGCTCTTTCTGGCAGACAGCAGGTTCTGCGAGATTGTCAGCAAGAAATCAAGGGACTTCCGTGCCATGGTTGCTGGTGGTTGTCAGTAGATCAGAAAGATCATAAATGTAAACAAGAAATGAACACAAACAGTGGTGCGAAGGCCCAAGAAAAATACACAATTTGCAACCAAAAACTGGATGAGAAAAACAGTGTCTGGACCTCGTAGTGCTTGGTTTTAGTAAGCAAATGTATAATATATGAGTATATGGAAATAGATTAGTTTTATGGTACGTTCAATAAATTGTCATCCTAAATTTGTAGTAATATCCGCCATTTATCTTGCAAAATAGAGGCGCATCGCAATATCTGAGGATCGGTTTTCCTTTTAGTTTCGAAAATGACATCAGAACAATGCTAATGAATGTCAGTATTGTATTTATTTGGAGAAATTTGAATAGGAAAATTAGAACTGATATAGCAAATAATTTCGAACTCTATCGACCAATGCAGAACCCGAGATCAAATAATTTTGATAAATTTGTATGGTATCAAATTCTGTCTGGAGTGTAAAGAAATAGTTCACTGGTGTAGTGTTCATCATTAAAATGTGCTCTTTCAATTATTCGCCAAACTGGAGATTTCAATAGAAGGTTCTAAATATCCAAATTATTAATAAAATAATTGCCTTTCCTTCTCAAAAATTTAACTTTTATTAGAACCATGAATGGATTTGCTGTTTTGCAGTTCGTTTTTAAGCAATTGAGCACCTTCCCTTGCTCTATTTATTATCTCCAAAATTTGATAACAACAAACTACTTATTAATTTTAAAACTTTTGAATTCAATTGTTATCTTTGATGACTGTCACAATGGCTGGTAGAGGTGGTTTCAAATTGGTATATTCGAGTTTTGAAAATTCTTTACTATTTTTTTAACTTTTGGAATTGAAAATCCAGATAATCCTACAAAGAAAAGACTCTTACCTATCCTATTCATTTGTAAAACGTTGAAAAATAAACCAAAACTCAGCCTGGAAAGTAATTTCAATACCCGGGTTCCATTGTTGAATAATTTCAAAGGATAGCTGGATCATTTATATTGAGAATAAAAGAACCTATATCCTCTCGCTGTTTTTCAAAAATATCATTTAGGTTTAATTTGACCATTCTATTAAAGTTATCAGAAACTTACCAAATTTAGACAGATATTCCAACATCAGGAAACCCAATTAAAGCGTAGCGTAGTATAATCTGGTGTCTCATTGAACTCGTTGTGTTTAATTCTCAAATTCTTGATTTTCGACCATTAATAATTCGAACGACGCTACCAATACTTGATGCGGCTCATCAACCTCTCTTTATCCTAGTCCATAGCATGTACTACACGGAATATCTACCGCGATTAAACACCATCTCGGTGGTCATTCAAACCCAGAGTCCCATTAGCATCCAAGATATCAAAGGATTGCAGCTTATTCTGGCTGATTCAATCAAAGTCGTTCTTGCAAACCGACTGTACAATGTCGTACTTCCCATCGCAGTCGGACTGTCTTTCAAGTTGAATGGATTACGATGCTCCAACTCCACTATATCTTTCAGCATTACGTTGACTGAGAAACAAGCTCCGGTGAATGCTGACACAAACAGTTTTGTCAATGCATTTTCAACAAAGTGGTCCTGCAAAGACTTGATCGCAAAGACTCCCAAGTTATCCAACAATATCAATGCATTCGAGTTTGTATGCAAGAATTGTCGATATGAGATCATCTCTTCACAAAAGTACAAGTTCATGGACATGCCTTCTGAGTACTGGTACGAGTTGATGGACTTTTGGCACTGTCATAAACCAGACCACGATCATGACCATGATAAAAAGTACAATGGGATACTAAAGCCCAAAGACGAACACACCATCAACGTGGGCAGTTACTATTTCTTGATGTCTGCTAACGAAAGCGTCAGAATGAGTGATCTGCAAATAATATGTCGGCAATGTGAGAAGGAAATTGGTGTTGTTGAAAGTGATTGCTGCAAGATACTCAAATGGAAATTGTCTTTGACCTATACTCACCAAGATCAGAGTGTTTCTGACGAATTCGATGGTCTGCTTTTTGTCTATTATTTAATCATGGATCGCATCAATTCTTTGGCCACCAGGAAATTCGCTCTCCGAGTCACAGGCGGTACCAAATACATCTGGGTTTTAAGCTTGGGACTTAAAGTTACCATTAATGGTCATCATTTCAACAATTCCCTCAAAATTTTATTAGTTGATAGCATACCAGAAGAATCTATTGCAGAGTATGAAACTTTGGAAATACAGTATCCTCATATTGCTGACTTGTTCATTACCAAACTACAGGACTTGAACTTGCAGTTACCGGAAATAAATAAGACTGTCTCTATTGGTTCTATAACGTATCTAGCTAGTTATATAGGTGACTAACATTCAAGAACTTCCTTCACTATAGGAACCACTTGTTTCCTGGAAGCTTTAAGTTTGCGTTGATTGTAAATCTTAAAGGTAAACTCGTCACATCTCTCAAGTTTCTCATATGTTTTAGCCATCTTCTTTGATCCATAAACATTATCATCAAGTTCGAGTTCTTTCTGGACCAACTCTGCTAAATTGTCGAAAGTTTTGTTACCAGCGACCTCGTAATAATAACAGAACTCTCTGGTGTATTGATCGTTTTCCTTTTGAGTGTAAGAAGAAGTGATCACCAACATGTCAATGTTCAAACTCTTCAATGATTGAGAAAGAGTACTTTTAATCTCTTCTTCAGAAAAGTGAGTCAAAACCCATTTCAAAGATTTACCAATCGAACTAAATCCAACTCTGTCGCCTTTTGCAAATGTGAATTGCTTATAATCCTTTCTTAAGACATCACCAAAGCTGAATCCTGACAAATCCTTCTTAGCAGACTTCAATACAGAGTAAAATTTATCAACACCTTCTCCTTTGGACTGAGGATGTGCCGAAATAAGGTTTTCAATTACTCCCCCCTGCAAATTCAATGTCTTTTGGTATACTGCAAAAGCATCAGAATCGGGTTCCTCCACCTTCTGTGTCATATTGGAAGTATCTATAAGCAAGGGTCCCAAAAGCAACTCGATGGACTCTGACTGGGACTTCAAAAACCTCTCATCGTTGCTGAAAAACTGGTTGTAGAAGTAGTTGAAAACCAAACTGGTGTTTGAACCACATGATCGAATAATTCTGGGAGAAGCATTGACAAATACTCCTTCATCAGCATGATGATCAATGATACTCACCACTTGTACTCTGTCGTCCTTAAATACTTGATGTAAATAGTCACCCTGGATGTTGCAATGGTCGACAAGGATGACTTCGATGGCACCAGTAGTGGATTCGTACAACTGCTGGAAATCCTCAATAAAGTACAAAAGATCTTCAGTGATTCGATGAGACTTAAGCAACAACTCAATGTCTTTTCTTAACCGGAAATCAACCCGAGGAATGTTGATCAAAGGGACAATGTCAGTTTGATGATGAAGATGATTAAAGTATGCATATGAAAGAGCAGAAACAACCGAGTCCATATCTGCGGATTGATTCCCCGTCACCACCCGGTACGGTACCAGAAGGGATTTGGTTTCAACCTTTTGCTTTAATCTCGCCAAGTATGTCTTTACAGTCATAACTACAGAGTAATAAAGTGGTAACAATGAAAACAGATTGCGAAAAATCACAATATATAAACAGGAAATACAAACAGAAACTGCGCAAGGGCAATTTCAAAATAGGATTGCACGCACGTAGATCAAAGTAGGTCTAATCTGGGGAAAACCAGCGGAACTCACTTGGCGTAGTGCAATTTTATGTCAAACCACTGTCTGGCCTTCACTTGTTCTGGGGTTAATGAGACGTCCCCGTAAGTGATTGGCCTGAAGTAGAAAAAGAACCAAATGATAGCAGCGGAGGCAGCAGTGACCAACAACGTGATTTTTATTCTGTTAACCCCAACCGGTCTCGTACTAATGCGGGTAGAGTTGTTGGAGCAAATAAACTCCACCAAGCCTCCCGAAAACAAAGCGGCAATCAAATGTGCCGGCAAGTAGTGGTGTAAAAACTTTTGACGGTGCATCAAAAAGAAGGGAAAGTAGTGGGCACACCACCCAACGAACAAGAATCCCAAGGTGTTATACAATCTGGAGCGAGCCTTATTGGTCAACAATATGTAGTTACGACGACGGGTGACTTGATCTGCCAATAATAACCCAAGGTAGATGGCAAGGAAGCACACCTCTAACCAGAAACCAATAATGTTTCCTGTGAAGAATATTTGCTTTCTCTCGGTATTGTCATTGTAAAACGACACCCCCGACACTGCCAAGGGCCATGAATCGGGCAGAGATGCAAATGGGTGCTCTGCTGATAATTGGTTGTTGTGATGGAACATCAAAAACTGCAATTCCCACCACTTTTTTAAAAAGGGGATGGATTTAACCTCTTTAGGAATAAACTTGGTTCTGGGGTCGGTCTCGGGCATGTTGGTGATACTGTCAATGGTCCAAATATTTTCTTTGTCCAGGATCTTTTTGTTCCCACTCACTTCCTGTTGACCAAAGGCCCATTGGGGCAAGAGTTCATCATCATGGGTCCACATGGCGACAACAGTATCCATGTGAAGAATTCTCAAGTTTGTGGCCTTTGTTGTAAGTCTCTTCCTTTGGTTCTGCTTCTTGGGGTTGGAGCCAGGAACAGCGAGCTTGAGACGGAAAAGGGTCTCGTTGTAGCGAGTTTCTGCCGTTTCCCCATGAACAATAGTGAATTCTTCATTGGTAGGTTTCAAAGGAGAGGCCACATCGTGGGTTAGCAAGTAACCACCTGTTCCCACATGTCTAAACCTGACAATGTCTTCAGTGAAAACGTCAGCCCCTTTCTTACCCTCGACAGTAGGGAGGATTTCCCATTGATTGTTGACGTCTTCAGCTTCTTTGCTGTTGGGATCAAACACACAAGTCACTTGTTGGGAGTTGGAAGACACTCTGCCATCTTCGTACCGCAATGGATAGTCGTGGAGATGTGAGTGCAAGAAAGCATCAGTGTCCTTGTGTCTGATGGTGATGAAATCATTGTAGTGGACATTCTTGGCGTATTTTGCCAAGGGAGACTCCTTCAAGGTTTGTTGGAACTCGGAGGACATGAAACCATCACCTGGTCCTGAGTTGTTCAAGATGGCAAAGTGGAGATAGAACCAATACAAGTAGATACAAAAGGGCACGATGATGAGGGCCCATAAGCGGGCAAAAAAGTGCTTTGCCAACTCAGTGTATGACAATCCACGCTTGTAGTCGAGCAATATCCACAATTCGTGCACCACGGCGATACCAATGGTGACGTAGGTGAACACACCGACATACTTGGTGGAGATGACACATGACAACGACACCCCAGTGGCGAGCAACCACGTCCACCATTTTTGGGAAAATGGCTGCTTACGATAGGTGGAGAACTTGACGTACGACAACATGGTCACCGCCACACTCAAAAGTAAGGTGGCGTCCAACAAGATCAACCTACTGTCGGCAACGTGGGCATTGTCAAAACAGACAATGATGCTCGACAACAAGCATGCTGGCACCGAGAATCCGAGGGTTTTCATGGTCAAAAACATCACGGGCACGGTGGCTGTGCCCTGAATGGCCGACAACGCCCGGTAGGCAATGTAAGGCACGCTGTTCTCAATGTAGGAGTCACCAATGGAGTCAAACTTGAAGCTTCCATTGTAGCCAATTAACCACCCGACAAAGGCAATCAACAACTTGGCAAATGGAGGATGCAAGTCGAAAAAGTAGGTCCGCTGCAAGTAGTAGGAGGCAAACTTACCAAAGTGGACCTCATCAAACACAACCTTGTTGGGGATAGAGATGTGGGTGAACCGAGTGTAGGCGGCCAACACCGTTACCAATGCCAATGCCACCCAGTACTTGTGTTCCGGCTCTTGGGTGCCCACCTCCGGGGTGGTAAAGATGTGCTTCTCTTCCTCATAGTCACTGGAAACGGGGCCTGTAACCGGTTTCTTGACCGCCCCTCTTTTCTTCAACGTTTGCGACATGACGCCAACGATTGCAGGCAGTGCGTGGTCGTGCGACAAAGGGTTGGCTACAAAAGAAAACAACTGGCGAGAAATTTCAAACGCAAGTTGATAAATTTTCCGTGCGATTATATAAATCTGGACACCTTACACCGTCAACGGTGAAATGTCATGTTGATACAGGGCTGGTGCCGTCGCGATATTTATAGGGGCCGGGGGCCATTACAATGTTTTACGGCACAATGTGGCTATAATAAAGGCCACCGTGCGGGTAGTGTTAAGCCTCGGTGCATCCGCGTTGTCCTACCTCTCTACCTGGGCTTGATGGGCCCAATGCTGGCACTGCCGTGTCGAGTAAACACGTAATGCAAATGGGGTTTTGTGGATGGTCTGTATGCAGTCGCGTGCGTCCGGCATATAACCGGGCGTGCGCGCGTTTTGCAACTTCGATCGTTTTTTGCAATCGCAGCCGTTATTCTCCAGGCAGAACCTTACATGAGCTTCTTGGACCGCTTTTGGTAGCCTCCCCTTCCTCTTATTATTGGCGGCTGTTGAGGTACGGCTACGGATTGGGTCCGTGGTGGTGCAGGAGGGACCGCCATGATCACGTTGTGCCCTCCATGTACCATCCGTGGCGGCGACGATGACGTCAGCGACGACGAACGTTCACCCAAGGGGTCAAAGTGGTCGTACGATACCCGTGTGCCATGCGAATAGCTTCTGTCTGTCGTTCCCATCGAGGTAGGAATAGTTATGGGCTTGGATGATGACAATTGGAGTATTTTCTGGTTCTTTTCTTCAAGTATCGACTCGTATTTCATCATAGTTGTCGACAACTCTTGGATCTTTTTCTCATACTGCAAGGTGTATGTTCCAACGTTTTCATTGACATGAAGCTTGCTGGCCTCCAATTTGCTTTCGTACTTCTTTGCCATTGTGTCATACGCTGCTTGCGACTTGTTCAATTCTTGCACCGCTTTGTTGTACTTTTCTGCAAGAGATAATATTTCCGACTTAAGTTTAAACACCACTTCGTCTTGTTCAGCAAAATATCCATCGCCATGATTAGGATCACCAATTTCTTTGGAACCTGAGTTGGCTGGGCCCAATTCTTGCTGTGTCCATTCCATGGCTTGAAGTTTCACCTTCAAGTTCTCAATTTCAAATTCTCGATCAGGTAATATTTCCTCCACTAGTTGCTTGTAGTTTTTCAAGCTAATTTTATTCTCAGCTATCGAGTTTTCGTATCTCATGCTTTCTTCGGATTTTTTCAACTGTAATTTCTCTATTTGTTTAATAAGGCGCTCTTTTTCAGCCTTGTGTTCCTGTTCCATTTTTTTGATTTCTTCCTGTGCTTGCAAAAACGAGTTACTTAAGTTATTATGCTCTTGTTTCAAGTTCTCGATTTTCATTAAATTATTTTTATTCTCCAAAGATTGAAAATGCAAATCTGCTTCTCTTTTTAGTTTGTCCATCTTTAACTTTAGTCGAATGTAATGAAACTTATTCAAATGCTTCATATAACTGGAAAATTCGAGCTCATTTTTCAATAGCAACAATTCTCTTTGATAAAAATCTATGGCAGTCCCAGATGGTTTGACATTACCAATTGACGTCATTGTAATAGAGTCAGTATTTGAAAAAGAGTTTGCAACCGATGCGTTACCTTTGATGCTGGAAGTATCCACGGTGGTTGTTGGTGATGACGTGGGTCTTGTGAGCCGTAATTCATTCTTCAAGCGATCATTGATCAAATTTGTCGATGACCTCTTGCCATCAGTGCTGCTCTCAAAGTTGATCAACGAATTAGCACTCTGTTTAAGATTTGGTCCATAAAGCTTCTCATGAGTAACGAATAGTTCCGTTAACGGATCATTCGTTTTGGAAATCTCACCATATATTTCAGGAGAGGATGGCATACTGGGAAAACTATTGTACTGGGGCAAGTCTGAATAATGATTTCCATTTGAATCTTTGCCATTTCCAGGGCTACCTTCATCAAATTTGACTTCCTTGAACTTAATTTCGCCATGAGCATTAGTACTTGAACTATTGTGAGATTGATTCTTTGGAGTTTCGATTACGAGATTTGTGGGGACAATGGACATCTTTCTGTTAAAATTGTGAAATGATTTTTGCAATAATTTGCTTGAAAGTCCATCCTTGATATTTATATACATTGGTCCCCCAACAGAAGAATTCCTCGAAACTCGCTGAGAACTGGGAAGAGAGCTATTGTTGTCCCAGGTTAGTAACCCATCCATCCCCTGTTCCTCTAGGATATGACCCAAATTTCTAGTTAATGGTGAATCGTTTACATTGATAAGAATATCTGGGTTTAAGCTAAGACAAGCAATTGATATTTCTTCTGGACCCACTGGTTCCCCTCGATACATGTCTAATATCCATTGGATTGGGTGTTCCAACTCACGACGAAGAAAATTTAAATCAAAATTGATAAATTTTGGATGCATAAAGAATCCCTGGCACAATGTCTTGGTGCGTTGTTCAATGCGAGATTCGAGGGGCTTTTCTTGAGGGTCATTGATTTCATCGTCGAGGTGCTGGAGATACTTGTAGTGGATTAATGATGGTTCGTAATTTGATAGATAGTCGAAGGGCCCTTGGCAAAATTTACTGAAATTGAAGGGAAACAAGCCATAAATCAACGTTCCAATGTGCAGATAATCCAACGATATCTTACTAGTCATTATATCACTATCGAAATCAGCACTTTTCCATTGAATTCGTTCTTCATCTAAAAACCCCAAAAGCGAATTCTTTCTATTTGGCACAAACTTATTCAATTCTTCCCAAATTAGAATTCGCAGGTAGCATACTAGAAGGTCAGAAAGATGGTTTGAGATCTTATCGCTAACCTGAGGGATTAGCATGCAAATCACCGTCAACGTTATTTGAATGACTGTCTCACTGAAATCGTACAGGATGGCCTTGAGTAAATTAGCGAACAACTCGGTGTCCATTATTCGCAGTATTTGAGATATTTGAGTGGAAACGATTGATGATATTAATGTTAGTGATTGTAGTCTCTTGTCCGGATTGATAAATGCATGGTTAATCAAAAGAAAATAGTCCAAAGTATGTTTGAGTCCATATTCTTGCAAAAGGTTCAAGGTATTGGCGGTAATGAATCGTGTTCTCTCGTAGTAGGTCTGGCTGTCTTTCTCCTCGGGCGATATTTTTAGATCTAGCAGATGATAATCATTCATGTATATGTCCATTAGATGTTGCACCACCGCGGAGGCAATATCCTTGCGCAAAGCTTGCAAGTTGGTATCGTCTGTGGGTTCCGGATTCATCACTCGTCGTATAAACTCTCTTGCCCCGTCAACAAAGCCAGAATCGTAGCCCGCGCTGTCAACGGCGGGTTTGGTATAGGCATTCAACCACAGCAATACTTCCTTCCGGTTCAACACAGGCACTAGCTTGTTCAACACTTGCAAAAACGAGCATTGTTTGGCAACATTTTCGGATGCCACGATAGCGGTCTCGTATATTCGAAAGAGTTCGTCGTGAATGCTGGTAGACGACTTGATCGAGGGCAAGGTGTTGTGCTTCAGCAAGAATAGCGATACCACTGCCAAAAGTTCTGTATTATCGATAGTATCGGAATTGTCATGCCAGTCAGAAAATACCGCATGCAATGTTCGCACCAAGGATCGTGAGGATCCCTGCATGGTGCTGAATAACTGTCACCAAGAATTTAATTTGTGGTTTTGGCGAAGATAAAAAATGGTGATGATTTCGCGACTATCATCACCACATTTGCAACCTTGGCAACCACAACATGTCGGGCACATTTGTCGACGTCATCAATCAGGTGGATTCGTTTCTGTTGCAGGATGCAGGCGAGTACTACAAGATTATTTCTCACGATGGCGTTGCCGTTCTTGGCTACGTGCTTCCGTCCATCGCTCGGTTGTTCATCGATATCGCGTCGTTCACTGTAGACAACACCACCAAGGAGATTGCCATTGACCGCGAGCTCGATTCTGTGGAAAAAAGAAGTGCGGAGTTTGCGCGCGTGGCGCAAGAATGGCGCAAGCTTGACCATCTAGACCAATTGCTCAACAAGGGGTGGAGAGATGAGTTATATACGGTGTTCTACCCCACGAGTACCCCATACTTGATGGTGGAACGGGCGTTCTCGGTGCTTATTGGCGTGGTGACATACGGGGTGCACATCAACGGATACATTCCAGCATCGCAGTCGTCCACAGGCAAATTGGCAATGTGGATCCCCCGCAGGTCCTACACCAAGCCTACGTACCCGGGCATGTTGGACAATATGGTGGCCGGGGGGTTGGGGTATCCCCACGGAGTGTGGGAGACGGTGGTGAAGGAGTGTCACGAGGAGGCAGGGTTGGAGTCGTCGTTTGTAGAGGCGCACGCGCGCCCCGCAGGAGTCATGCAGTACTTGTACAAGACCAGCGATGGTCGGGTGCAGCCGGAGGTGGAGTATGTGTACGACATTACCTTTGACAATGACCATTCGGTGGTCCCCCGTCCCGTGGACGGCGAGGCCCACGACTTTACCCTCATGGATATAGACGAGGTGGTGACGCGGGTCAAGAACGGCGAGTTCAAGCCCAACTGTGGGCTCATCATAGTCGACTTTTTGGTTCGCCACGGGTACATTTCCCCGGAGACAGAACCAAACTACCTTGAGATTGTGTCCCGCTGCCACACTCGGTTCCCATTCCCTACACGATGAGAATCGAGTTGGCATTGGTGTGGTTGGTATTGCTGGTGGTGCATGAATGCTCGTGGTTGCGTCTCGACCCGCAGCACCCATTACTACATATGTCACAGTATGGCCCTGTATAGAAACATCTAGACCTCTTGTCCCATGGCATCATCCACTCTTTGCCGTGGGTGCAAATCGGATGTGTACTGGACAAAAATTATTGATTCCATATCTTGCTTCTGTAAACCACCACTCCCATGCCCAATGCCACTCCAAAGGTCCTCCAATCAGGACAGTGGTGAGTTGGAGGCCATGCTCCAAAGCGTAAATGACTTTGTTCATGAGAAATTGCCGGTTCTAACCCCATTTTCCCCGTCCGACAAGGGCAAGAGCGACGCCCTTCGACGCAAACTCGAAAGCTTGCTGGAGGCCATTAACGAGATCACCGACGTGCTTTCGCAGCATCCGTTGTCAAACTACCAGCTCTTGTGGCTTGAATGCTTGCGCTTGACCACAAGGTCGATTTTGACCCTCAAGGTCTCGTTTGCCCATACTTATCTCCATGTCCCTAATCATGAGGTGGAAGCCCTCTTTTCAAAAATAATGACATCCAACTCGAGGCTATTGGCATTGCAGGCTCAATTCGAAAGCATCATTGTGTCCTTCTTGTCCAGCCAAGACTTGTCAATGATGCTTTTCCAATCGTCACTGGTGCAGTCAAAGCTAGAGGCATTGATATATGATTGCTTGGAAATTCAAGTCACCGATGAAGCTGAAAATATAGACGAAAACCAACTGCAAAGTGTGTTGTTGGCGGAGGTGAAGTCGTTTCTACTCAAATTTGCACTGTGGAATAATGAACCTTCAGTCAGTCTATTTTCTATGGTTACCCAATTCAGTCGAGTTACTTATATGCTAGGTCAATCGGTTCTATTTGCTCCTTTTGTCGAGTCTCCGATCATTGACCCACAATTTCCTCTCCGATTGATTGCAAATTCTCCCATAAACTTGGTGGATGTCATAAATTTCTACCGATACAATGCTTTTACCTGCTTGTCGCTTTCGATTCAACATGAGTCTGGAATACGAGATGATTTTAATGTATTGGCAGAGATTTATTTTAAGATTTTGCTTGCATTTCCCAATTTGAGTTTGCCTCTTTATACCAAGAAACAACAGGAAAGTCTGGACGACCCTTTAAAGGATCTGATGGAATTTATAGAAAAGCAGGAAGAGTATATCATCAATGTTGGTGAAAGACAAGAACTAGCACTAATGTTTGTATTAAACTACCTTCTTGGATTACGGAGTTTACGCAGGTTTCTCAGTCCAAGCTCACTTTATAAGAAAGAACTAACTTTCTTGGTGAAATCACTTTCATTATCTTTATCGAAAGACATTGATGAATTGGCATCTCGACCAGGAAGCACTCATTCAAGTGTGGTATCTTTCCCACAATTGAGTAATCAAGAGAAACAACAAAGTTTAGAATATATGGAGAGCAAAATAAAGAATAATTCCAAGTTCTGTTCGCTTGGAGCAATCATATTGCACGGTTCTTATAGAGAAAAGTTGAAGATTGTGATAAATTTCTGTGAGTTGTTAAACGAGCCCACAGTCAGTATTCCCGGACTTTGCCTCAAGTATAATTCGTCGGACAATATATTGGCTCGCTCAATAGATCAACTTGACAAAGGCAAAGAGTTGTTGAAAAGAGCCATTGAAAATATTATCAGATTGTTGATCTTGTTATCGATTCAGCACATCAGCGTCTCTGGTGGTATAAATTCTTTTCTGATTGTTCAATTGAATCTGCAATTTTGCTTGGAAGGGCAAATTACCCAAGTTTTCCTGGTGAAAAGGCTACTCAAATACCAAGTTGCACGTAAGAATGATACTGATATATTGCAAGTATCCCCAACAAATGATAAGGTCCCACAAACTACTGTTGACGATCTAATGGCCATTAGTAGGTTGACAAGCAAAATACGAGAGTATTGTTAACGATATAGGTTAATAGATGATTATGTCTAGCAATCTGTTATGTTGCGATAGAACACCTCACGCTTACATTAGGGCTAAATCTACCGTGTTTCTAAAATTGATGCAAAATCATCAAAATATAGCTTAGAACAATAAGGAACTCAATGCCAGAAAGAGCAGAAAGGTAAATAACAACTGGCTTTGGTAGGTTGTGGTTGTTTTTAATAGCATGATAACGTGACATTAATTTGTATAATGGGACCTTAAATTCGAGCTCAGTGAAGCCATTCCTTTGTATCAAGTTCATTGCATCCCTCTCTGCCTCTACTTCTTTAAAATATACACGTCGGATTACGAAGAGCATGGTTGAAAGCTCAATATAAAACGATAATCCGCACGTGTCAGATTTTGCTTCACTAGCTCAGTTGGCAGAGCGTCAGTCTCATAGTATGCTATTGTGAAATCTGAAGGTCGACAGTTCGAACCTGCCGTGGAGCAAGATTTTTTTGCAACTGATAGTTCTTGTTCGACGTACTTGATCATAGGTGAACGTTAAACTATGACCTTTCAATGCATTTTTTGAATGTGGATACCACTATTGCCATGCTGGAACCAACCAAATAAAAATGTGTGCAACTCTTACAAAAAGAATCTACATATATCGACACCAACGCTACTATGCGGTTATCACATATTTTCCTGATACCAGGCATCATATGGCAATGGCTGAACTCGGTGGTATCCTTTGGTGAACTCACCAATCACGCCATTGGCTTCCAACGTCCTTTATACTTGCATTCTCTGGATGCAGCATTCTTACAGCCACGGTACAGACCGGTTGTAATATGGCATGGGCTTGGAGACAACTACAACTCTAGTGGTATTGCCGAAGTTAAAGAGATGTTCCAGGATCTATACCCGGGAATTTTTGTCCATGCAATACTGTTAGATGAAAGTCCTTCGGTTGACCAGCAGAAGTCGTTTGTAGGGGATGCCAATGACCAAATAGATGAAGTGTGTGCCACTCTTGCCAACATGACTGAGCTCAAAAGTGGCTTCGATGCAATTGGATTCTCACAGGGGGGTGTATTTTTCAGAGCCTTGATTGAACGATGCCAAGACGTTACTGTCTATAATTTGCTAACATTTGGTTCTCCACATTTGGGGGTGATGGAACTTCCATTGTGTAGGGATCCCAAAGATTGGGTTTGTAAGACTCGAAATCAGCTATTGAAGAAGCAAGTGTGGCATGATACCGTGCAGAAACATATAATACCTGCGCAGTACTTTCGAGATCCATTTCATTACCAAAGCTATTTGGAGCATTCAAACTTGTTGGCGGATATCAACAATGAGCGGGATGAAAAGAATGCAACGTACAAGAACCATTTTGCCGGTATCCATAAATTGGTATTGATCACATTTACGGAGGATACTACTGTGGTCCCCAAGGAAAGTGCCAAGTTCTCTGATATAGATCCTGAAACTGACGATTTGGTCGACTTTCGGGAAACTGAGCTATTCAAGAAAGACTATATTGGGTTGCGTCAGCTTCATGACAGAAACGCAATTGACTTCCTAGAAATCAAGGCTGAGCATATGTCTATTTCTATGGAGTTCTTTTACGACATTGCTAAATCATACTTGGGTAATGCGTAATTTGCTGTAATATGTGGGGTCAAATTGGCATTGGTAATTGGAAGGTTTTTGGTTGTGTAAATTAGTCTTATAATTCGTGGAGCTATCACTTTTTAATCTATCTCTTTAATCTATCTCTTTAATCTATCTCTTTATACTCTACCTCTTCAGAAGTATATTTACAAGAATTCCAAACAAATGGCTGAATCAAGAAGTTGTATAGCTTTGTTTGATTCTCGAAATAAGCAAATTGCTATGAATGATCTTAGCAACCCAAACCAGGCAATTGCAATTCTAGAATACATACCAGCATAGAAATCTTTGAGTCTTATAAAGAGAGGGGCAGAGCCAAACTTCTAAACAAGAACGAGATATAAGAAATTGGGAATCCTGTAAAGACTAGTCAGAAAAATACAGCATCACTAAATCGCATCGGCTTTGCGTACACAACATCGATTAGACTTGAACAAGCATGGCGGAAGAGACGGTTGATAGAAAAGCAAGGCTTGCAGCTATCAGAAAAGCACGGTTAGCCAAATCAAGTGGGCAAGGAGATTCATCGCAGGCGACAGATGCATCCACCACCTCACCAGAAGCTATTGGTCAAACACAGGCCCTTGAAGAGCAAAACCAACAACAGGATCGCCCAGAAGTTCGCGCTGACGCAGAGAACG
Organism: Scheffersomyces stambukii; assembly: GCA_002245345.1. Lineage (NCBI taxonomy): Eukaryota > Fungi > Ascomycota > Pichiomycetes > Serinales > Debaryomycetaceae > Scheffersomyces > Scheffersomyces stambukii. The sequence continues at coordinate 103,897 of NBZC01000040.1, forward strand.
TGGAACTGCTAGCAAATACAATACAGAATGAGGCCTTTGCCAGGGCTCAGGCACGGGCTTCAGAGATTGCAAACACCATGGGATCAACAAACGAAAAGGCACCAGAAAGAATATCGTATACGGAAGACATGCGGAAAGACATAAGTCAATACTACAAATTGGCTCAGGTGCGGACGGATAAATCACTCGCGGAAATCGTCCAGAATCAATATAACCAAGAGAACCGTTAGAAACTTGGTGTATATCAGGAAGGGTATGTTGCAGGGCCAGAGGTGGATCAATACAAGAAATACTAGCAGTATCCTTCCCAAATAGGAAGTCTACGATCTTCCAATCAAATTGGTTTTTCACCAGAAGTTGTTTTCCGAAAAAAATTACTTTTCAAGCACCGGAAAGCGAACCCACCGACAGATCACCAATCAGGGACGAAGATACTTAAATAATGTCGATGATCAACAGAATTGCCTTGAGGGCCGTGCGTCCAGCTGTTGGTATGGCCATCCGCCCAGCTCCGTATGTTGAATTCGTTACGTGAAGATTTGCACCATGGACCAGTTGTACTAACCAAGAATAGAATTGGATTGAGATACCTCTCTACTCCAGCGGAACCCAAGCAAAAGGCCAGCTCCATCATTGATGCCCTTCCAGGTAACAACTTGATATCAAAGACGGGTATTTTGGCCACCAGTGCCGCTGCCACCATCTACGGGATCTCCAACGAATTATTGATCATACACGATGAAACTATCTTGGTTGTCACCTTCAGTGCCTTCTGCGCCCTTGTTGCCAAGTTTGTTGCTCCATTGTACACTGAGTGGGCTGACGGCGAAGTCAAGAAGGTCAATGACTTGTTGAACCAATCCAGAACCAAGCACATCACTGCCGTCCAAGACAGAATCGAATCCGTTTCCCAATTGAAGGATGTCGTTGCCACCACTGAGAGTTTGTTTGCTCTTTCCAAAGAGACTGCCAAGTTGGAGGCTGAAGCATTTGAATTGAAGCAAAAGTTGGCTGTTTCCCACGAAGCCAAGTCGGTTTTGGACGCGTGGGTCAGATTCGAACAACAGCAAAGACAATTAGAACAAGAACAATTGGTCAAGTCTGTTGTTGAAAAGGTCAACAAGGAAATCGAAAACCCAAAGTTCCAGGACAGATACTTGAATGAATCTGTTGCTGAGGTTGAAAAGTTGTTTGCCAAGGCATAGAATAGGTTGTTATTTATCATTACATTTCTTTTTAGTAACGAATTTACAATAAACGTCATTATAAATTCTATAGTACAAACTAACCTCGATAGGGGTCAGTGACCGTGTGCGACGGCTTCCATATGTGGAGGGAATTGTCGTCGGCAACACTGGCAATCATCCATTCATCACCGTAAGACCAGTCGAAATCGTTGACTCCCAACATGTGCCCCAAGTGGGTAAAAATACAGTTACCATAGTTCTTGCTCAAGTCGTACAATTTCACTTGTCGGTCTGTGGAAGATGACGCAAGCACGTTTGCGTGGTTGCGGTGCCATTTCAATTGTGTAATAGATCCGCTATGCTCATTGAACAGTTGCATAGGTTCTTCCTTGTTAGATTGACGAATATCCCATGTGCTCACAGTACCCAGCGAATCACCAGTGGCAAACACAGTGGTAATACACGGGTGCATGCTTATGCTATCGACCCCCGAAGCCGATAGCCTTTGTTTATAGACAACTTCCCCGGTTCTTGTATCGTAGACTTTAGCAAATCCATCATCATCAACCACCGCAAACAAGGAATCATGGCCAGGAAGCCACTCGATGTCGTTTATTCCAACCTTACCATTCTCGTAATATTTCCATTGGTGTAAATCCTGCCCGCTCGACGTGTACTTGGTCAAGTCGTAGATATTGATCACACCGTTCATGTCGCCCGCGGCTAGAAAGCCTTCTCTGTTTTGATTCCAATCAAGAGCAAAAATGTCAGTTTGCGATGGCAAGTATGCGTTGCTCAACCTCACCTGGACCTTGCTGATGTCAGTGTCATCAATTAGGGAGTTCTTGAAGCTCTTATGTCGAGTTCGCTCGTATATGACGAGATCACCACAGTTATTGGCGCTAGCAATCACATTTGGCTTCTGGGGCATGTATCTGGCTTTGTTGACGTCGCCAAAATGGTTAATCTTTTGCAACACTTTGGGCTTGGGGGTGGAATCGGGCTTGAGCTCAAACTCCTCCTTATCAGGATTGAAATCTAGCCGGGACACGCTGACTCCTTGGTTGAGTTTGCTGAATACAGGAACCTGGAGGATGGATATACTGTCCACCGACTGGCCTAGGGTGAATGTGCCGTGGAGTAGTCGATGGGCAACCACCTGGTCGCGTGTGGATGATTGGTGTTCTGTGGTGGCAGGTGTCAAATCCGTGACATCAGGAAAGAATTGCACCGATAGCGACGGCCAGAGGAGAGAGTTGGTGCTGATGTAGTCGTACAAGAACGGGGCATTCTTCTTCCATATTCGATAATGGTTCTGGGTGTCTTCGTTTATGGCAGACTGCGGATGTATATCGTGATCTATGTCTGCAGCGTCTGGAGGTGCAAGGGTTTCTGGAGGGTCACGATCGGGATAATCGGTTACTTCAATCACTTGCAGCAGCCCTGCCGGCTCCTCTAGCACGTCCATCGCGGTAACAGCAATTGTAGTTGGCTGTAACCCTGTGGATGTAAGACGCGACGGTGACGCGAGCTGTCGCTAATAACTAGCCGTGAAAAAATCGCAATCTCTGAGCCCGAGTGCTACCGCGAATTCTCGCTAAAATGAGGAGGATTGAAAAAACCCGATATCGCTACCACGAGAACATCATCATGACGGAAGAAATTCGACTTAACTCGTCCAAGCTCGGGACCCAGGAGTAGTAAGTGAATATTACCACCAAAATCGTACCTGAAGAAACTAACCAAGCTGTAGTTGGAACGAATTTTATCGGAAGGAGCGAGAAAACTTTGCTGCCAATGACGAGGATACCGGCGAGTGCTGGTTCGATAACTCTGATGCCGAGGCCAAGATGATCAGATACTTGATTGATGGTCTTGAGGATGGAGATATAACGGGAAAAGACTCTCAGTTGTCGGTGCTTGACTTGGGGACAGGGAATGGCCATCTTCTCTTTCAGTTGTCCCAGGACATCGAAGAAGAGTACCAGGGCCCACTAAAATTGAAGTACACCGGTATCGACTATTCACCCGACTCAATTGAGTTCGCTACATCGATAGTGACCACCAAGTACGAGGAGACTGATTTCAGCTTTGTCCAAGTTGATTTGCTACAAAAGAATGGCGATTTTGTGGCCAATAACGGAGGACAGTACGATATATTGCTAGATAAGGGCACCCTCGATGCCATAGCCTTGAACCAGGACCCGATACCCGACTTTGACAATCGCAGAGGTATGGACGTGTACGGAGACCAGGTGAGTCGGTTGATGCACGCGGGATCAGTGTTGCTTATCACGTCGTGCAATCTAACTAAGGAAGAGCTAATCAAGGTGATCACTGCCACCAGCGGGTTGCGGTACCACCACGAAATTGCCTATCCACGGTTTCAGTTTGGAGGCGTGGAGGGGTCCACAGTATGTACCATCGCCTTTATTAAGTAACTGCCTCTTGGCCTTGTATAATACGTCATGTCATGTCCGTAACCATTGAACTTGGTTATATCTGATGCTTCAACTCGTTAATTTTGGATACCAAGTCATCTCGCAAGGCTTGAGAGGAGAACTTGAGCAAATACTGCACGGGGACCCCATTCTCGGAGACCGAGTTTAACCGGAGGTACTTGCCGGGAACCAAGCTCGCCTCCAACCCCATCAACAACTCGGTGTCCTTGGTAATCTTGTAGTTCAAAATCACCCGCAATAACCCCAGCGACCGCATCACCAACCGCACCTGGTCATTGCTGGCATTGGACTGATTGAGGTGCAACGGTCCCAAACCACGTTCCTTCCACCCTTCGTCGATATTCTTCAAGTTCAACTCAAAGAGCTTGGCGGTAGCGTTGAAATGGGAGGTCTCGTTCTCTTCGCCGGTGGCCTGTTCCACCGGTGCTAGGTCCACCTGTTGATATTGCTTTGGAGCAGACGACGCGCTGTCGCCAGGGGTGTCATTCTGGGGTTGTTCATCCAAAAATGACTTTTTGGTGAGCGACTCCTTGAAGGCATTGGCAAACCGGGAGTTGGCACCAAAGGTGGCACCAAATGCTGGAGAGGCTGGCTTCGAGCTGGAGTCGTGGGAATCGGCTCCACGGGGGTTGTGTTGCGCTGCCTTTGCTCCAAACGCGGTTGTGGCTCCAAACACAGGCTTGGGGGTGGGATCAGGGGTGGGGGACGACGACTTTGTGGGGAGGTTGAGGTTGCTGGGGGCGAAGTTGAAGGAGCTGGAGCCAAAGGTGGCGTTTGACTTGCCGCTGGACTCGCTGCTGCCGCGTTTGTGGGAATCGGGAGAGTCGTTGCGCGATTGTTGGTTCTTGACAGCAAGAGGGTCGGGTTTAGCCGCGTGGCTGACGCTTTGGATATCGCTGATGGTGGCACGGGGGGTTTTGTCGTCATCGTTGATGTCTCTGGTGGTGCTGCGCAGCAACTCGTCCTCCAAGCGCTTGATACGGGCCTCCAATGCCGCAAACTTGTCGGCAAACGCCAAGGAGACCTCCTGGTACATGGCAGCTTTCAATTCGGCGCCGTTGGACTTGGATCGTTTGGCTTCAGAAATGTCGGCGAGAGAGACCTTGCGTTTGGGAATGTCGTCCGACATGATGAATGTGTGGATACAGGAAGGTAAGGTGAGGCTGTCGTGATGCTAATGCTTGGATCCTGCGACTGGCGAGAGGGCTGACCTTGAGAAGAGAGAGTTGACATGGAGGCCGGTCGTGCGGGTGGCGAAATAATCTGGGTGGTTCCCCGGAATCAGATGCGACTTTTCCGGGGAGACATCGCGGCAGATCTCCCAGATCGAGCGATCTTGATGTCAACGGGTCGAGGTTCGAAAACCCTGGAACAACGCTAGACATTATGGTACAGAAATATAGGTACTCTATATAGTATGCAAGAACGGAGTTTTTTGCCGATGTAGCACGTAGGCAAAGGCAGAACATGCGCCTGTATCTTGATGAAATAGAAACCGACTATTTCCCACGGTTTTGTAACGGATAATTAAGGAACTTTTCTCAGCTGGTTGTGCCTGCCAGTAGTTCTGTGCCTTGGCCATTGTCCACGACATGGCGGGGAGGAGGTGCATCCACGACACATCATTCGCGTTGTCGTATGCTTCTGATCGAACGATCTCCCGATGCCGATTTGTACGACGACACGTTGGATGCAGATGACGAGTACTTGGCGTACTTATCTCTGATAGATGTTCGAGAGTCAGGTTTCTTCTCTGGTGGCCGGTAGTTGTTGTGACCTCCGTATTGTCCTTGGTGGGGGGGAGGAACCCCAAAGCTTGGATTGTTGGCAATGTGAACTCTGCGCGCAGTGGCTGCAGCCGAGCCGTAGCGACCACTGGCCGTGTATCCCCTGCCGCCCTCGCCGCCTCCTAGCCTGCGGGGCCGCCAGTTTCTGATAATCCTGCCCCGCTCAAAGTCAACGAGAGCAGTGCGGTCCATGAGGCGAATGCCGGAGCGACTCAATTCCGCCACGCAGGCGCTAGCGTCGTGGTCTCGCTCAAACACCACAAATGCATACCCGCGGGACCGGCCCTCATGGTCTCTGATAATCCTCACCGACTCGATGACTCCGAACTTGGACAATGCCTGCGATACGTGCAACTCAGACACCAGGTAGTGCAAGCGGGCCACAAACACGGTGCGATATGGATCCTTCATGAACTCCTTCTCGTTCTTGGCAAACACCTCGCCATCGTTCCACTCTTTCAACTGGCGGTTAAAAGACTGGAGGTGAAGACGGCGACGATCTTTAGTGGCCAGGCGTTGATCGTGAGCCCCGGTGGACGCAGGGGGTTTTGACACAGGGGCTTCAGCCTTGTAGGCATCTATGGCTGCTCGTATGGATGATAAGGGAGAAATTGCCGCGGTGGCCCGGCAATTGGGAGGGTAGTCGCTTGGTGGGTAGTATGGGAAAGATGGTTTTGGGGCAAAGAGCCTCTGGATATTCGGGGGGTACTTGTCAGTGATGTCAGTCTAGAAGATGTTAGTAGCGTTCAATGGGAGGTTGTATGTAGGTACTTACCATCGCATTTCTATAGTTATGGAGTATTTGAGGGTAATCAAAGCACGTCGCCAGAGAGGTTGCAATGAAACTAACGATGGGTTGGAAAATAGCGATGCAACGGGATGGTAGTGCGACTGGGGAGAGTTGGGGCGAAAAATTACCAGCTGTAGCGAAAAGGACTGAGAGTGAGCGCGAGAAATGGCGAGAAAGTCGGTAGAGGGTGAGAAAAATAGCGCAGAAATAGCGAGAAAAACAGAATGAGAGGCAGATGGAGGGAAATGGAGAGAATTGGTGCGAAAACCGCGAGAAAATGGCGACAACCGGTACAAATTAGCGAGAAAAAAGGCCCAACTGCGATAGACGAGACCCCAATAGTCAGATTGCGCTAGCAACGGAGACACGCGGCAAGCGGAGATGTTCGGTACAGACACAAAGGAAGCGAGCGAGGCACAGGTGTACAACGATGCCGTTGATCCGGCCAGTCTTACCATGTTCACCCGGAACCAGTTGGCCCAGTACAACGGGCACGACCAGCCACAGTTGTACGTGGGGATCCGGGGCTACATCTACGACGTCAGCAACAACGACAAGTCGTACGGGGTGGGCAAGCCATACCACAAGCTTGTGGGCAAGGACGTGAGCCGGTTGTTGGGGTTGAACCGGTTGCAATTGAGCGACGACGGCGGAAGTGGGTTGGAGCTGACCACCTGGTATACGGGCGACTTGGATGCGGGCCAGAACGAGATTGTCGATAACTGGGTTGTATTTTTCAAGAAGCGGTATCGCATTGTGGGGATTGTGGTTGACCACGACCACGACCACGACCACGACCACGACCGCGAGCGTGTGTAGGAGAATATATGTCAGTTTGAGGGAGGTTTACGAGATCGAGGCCGGGACACGGTGTCGCAAGAGGCAATGTAGTGCAGTGACGTCACACCAGAAGACGCACGCAGAAGGAGAGGCAACAGAGACAATTGTCAGGGAGATGGCCCGGTTGTGCAAGAAAGAATTGCCGGGTTTTTAGAGGAGAAGCAGCCATTGATGTAGACCATAGGTGCACAACGGTAGCGGTGGAGACGACTACGTAGGGGGTGAGAGTGGGAGCCCAACCAACACGAGCACCACGTGATATGCCCCCTCAAAAGCGATCGTCTGCTGAGGCAGCGATGGCGACAGGGGAGACAAGCTAATAACCCGACAATCGCGGCACGAGTGAGCCCGCAGTGGGCAGCGAACACCAGCAAACGGCCATATAACCAAATCGGGCAACCATGTCGCCCCAGCACCGGCTATTGCAGCCGGCCGCAAAATTTTCGTGCCGGCGGGAGCCCCATCACCGCGGTGCAACTGCAGACATGTGTGCAGGACCAGCAGCAGCCACCACCCCAGGCCATAAGCCCCAGCAAGCGAGGTGGCAGGCCAGCACGCGGCCGTCGACACGGGCACGCGGCTACACGACGACACGACTACACCGCCAGCCGGCCACCACGGGACTCCACACGACCGCCTTGGTGTCGAGAGTGCCTGGTTCCATGCAGGAGCGGAAGGCGGGGCGAGGCGGTGCCTAGCCTCGTCCCCGACGGCTATTTGGGGACGGTGGCAACGGTTGCTGCAAACGACGACACGTTGCGAGGTGAAATTTGTCGCCACGGCAAACCGGGACACGTCCGGTCCCAACAGTAGCCTGGGACGAGGATTGGCGCGCGCGCACTACCGGGGTTGCAGACGGGGGCCGAGGGTGCGCAAGAGCCAGGATTAGCCGGGAGATGCCGGCGGCGTCATTGACGGGTGGGCGAGCGCTGGGGCATGTAAGCGTATGTTTGGTGGGGTGGGCACAATTCCAGGTGTGCATGGAGCGGAAAAGCAGGCCCGTGAGGACAGGGAGCCCTGGAGGCAGTGGGAGCGCGACATGCGTTGGTGACTGCAAATGTCGTGGGCATTGTTTGGAATTGGGGAATAGCGCGATCAAACAGGCCTGCGATGGCGAGGGTGGTGGCGAGAGAAAAAAGAGCGGGACGGGGCGGAGGCCGTGGTGGTGGGCCCGGAGACGGCCGTGGAGATGGCGTAGCGCGAGACGTGGGAGTGGTGGTGGTGGCGGCGGTGGAAGGTGGGGCGGGGACCCAGGGCAAGCTGGGGTCCTGCATACACCGCGGGAGCCTCCACCAGGCCAGGCGGAGACGACGTTTCGACACCGTGGAGGAGGGACGGGGAAGATTGTCGGAACGGTGGTCGTCCTATCCCGCCGGAGCTGTGGACTACACGGTTACCAGGAAGAGGGAGTCGCGAGCGCGGTGGTGCCAAATCGCGGTCGGCATCGTGAATTAAACCGTACATGGCTGCCACAAAGTACGAGAGAGGTGGGGAGGGAGGGAATGGGGCATGTGGCGGGG